>BLKR01009296.1:0-136512 GCA_011170035.1 Teleogryllus occipitalis
TCTCTCCCGGGAGACCGGCGCGGCGGCGCGGCGTGTCTCGCTCCGGCGGCCCCGTGGGCGGACGAGCCTCGCACCGCCGTTCGGGTGCGCCGCGCCGCCCACAGATGGCATCGCAGTCGCTTCCACGACCGATCGCATTGCTAGGCTGCAGTGAAACGCCTGTCTGTGCGAACGAGCGAACACTTGTTCTTCCACAGGCTGTTTAGGCGGGCAGTCGTCATGAAGCTCTGAGGTTTCTCGCAGTATCTCCATCTGGATTTCTTTTTTTAGTTTCCCTTCATTCATTGAATAAAATATTGGGATGATCCATGACTTTGCTTCTGAATTGTAGATAAAGATTTTATTATCTGATACGTCACTTTGAAAACGATTTCTGGGTCGAATGAATAAATAAAACAAATCCAAGTAAATAAAATTATGGTTAGCATTTTTGGCAGTTTTCAAATTCTCTATTATTTGATTTTTTTAAAATTAGATGTTCTTTAAGAATATTTTCCGGAACTTAAATTCCTACAGTTGGTTTCAAGATTTTGTCTAATTCAATCATTTAAAGCGTACATATAGAACACAAAAACGTCAATTTAAAATGATTAAAATGGATTGTAGAAGAAGGATGTTGAATTATCTGCACAGAGCTGAGAAAGATTCGGAGAAACATAGAATAACAGACGTTGGCGAGGACAAATCAGAAATGAGAAGAAATAAAAGAGGTCATCATCGTAAATATAATACGTTGACGAAGATGACCTCTTTTATTTCTTCTCATAAGAACGTCAACAACGCCAAATCAGAATTCCCACAAATCATAAATGGCCTCCTGTAATAAAGATGATTACAGTGAAGATGATTATGAAAAAAAAAATAACGTGATACGTAATCGATTTGAGAACATCAGTGATTTATCACAACTAGGAGTGCTCATAAACATGTTACTATCTCATTTCAGTATTTGTCAATAAAGACAACATTTGTGCAATGGAAAAATCGCAGTAAATGTTGATCTAGTTCTTCGAAAAAAGGACATAGCCATCTGTGACCCAAGAAAAGACTGCAAAGATAGAAAATGTAAGAGATAAAGATGTCCCTTCCGTACCCAAAACATGAAAACACGTCAACACACTTACCTAAAATTTAAAAATTAATGATTACCCTACAGAACGGTATACCCGTGTAATTCAGTCGCACACAGTATCGAGTACAGTGTATAAATCTACGTAAAATTACAGAATCTACACGTCTGTGAGCGGGTGAGGTAGTATCGAAAAGCGCCAAACCAGCAAAGATGTAATCGAATGTCGAAGAAAATCTCATATATATATATATATATATATATATATATATATATATATATATATATATATATATATATATATATATATATATATATATTATGAGAACTCGTCAAAATTTGACGGTGAGATCTGAGATAAATGTAAAATACTGTTCCCAGATTAATGTTCATAATATGTTGTATTGTTTGAATCTTCAGGGTGTAACAAAAATATTCTGTGATTTGGAGTTCCGAAAATTTTGAACACGTATGGCCCATGACCAGGTGGCAATGCAATATCGGCACCAAATGACAAAAAAGAAAGAGCACTATTGTACTGACGGATATTATATCTAAAGTTTTTTGATGTGTCATAATCTCTTATAAACAACTGTTTGATTTCTTCTGGCATATTGCTGGAAGGTAAACTTATTTTCCCATTTTAGCAACACAGAATAACTCTCACGTGGGAAGTACAAAGTAGAACAAAACAGACATTTCATAGATAATGACCCAACAGAAAACGAAATGACCTCACTATCACGACACATACGCTGACTTTCTCTTTCCCTGCTCCCAGTCAATGTCCTACGTTTGCGTCTTTTGGGGCGCGTGGGCAACGATTCGGAATTCGACATAAACTGTGAACAACTTCACTACTTCAGTACCACCGAACAAAACCCACTACTGTCCGAATGTTCTCTACAAAATACACTACAAAAGGAAATGCATGCAAACTGTCATCACCACAATGCAATTATTACACTGAAACAAAACCTTGACGAATATTGAACAAATCTCAACAATCAAAACAAAACATCGAGCAGCGCCACCATGAAGCGGCGGGGACTCATCTATAGACTCGTGTATATCAATTTTAAAACAGCCACCCTTTGGGGGAAAACAATTGACTATTGATAAGCGTACTATTAAAGAATGATTGAATTAATTAATTTACACCGTAAATGTTGATGAATCAACACAAACAATATCTGATAACACATCTAGGGATCACATTCTTTCATTTAAAGGAAAAAATACTACAATCGGTTCAGTAGAAGCTCTAAACGAAGCCATGGCAGAATACCTTATTTTTTTAAATATATATATATATATATATATATATATATATATATATATATATATATATATATATATATATATATATATATGTTTTTCAACTAATCCGTCATATATTTTAATGTTAAAGTGAAATTTGTCAAATCTCCAAACCTCTTTCTTTAGAATCCTTATCTATAAGGCTTGGTTGCATGTCAAATCCGCAAAAATAATCTATTCTACTGAAGGAATGTAGGAGGGTATAATAAGTTGTTAAATACCTGAATACAATATATCATTTTGAGTCAAAGTAAACATTGGCAGCAAGTTATTTAAAAATATTGATATTTTGTCGTTATATATATATATATATATATATATATATATATATATATATATAATTTTGTTGAATGTGAGTATTATCTTTGCTTCGTTTGATGTAATGCAGGTAAATATTTTCTTCTTAAATGAAGTTATATTGTAAACAATGCAATATGGATCAGTTTTATATTTTGGAACTCTATTTCGTCATGTTTTGAATTGTCTTGCTACAATATCGTGTAAAATAAAAGTTTTTGACTTTTTCTTGACTAGATCTAGTGTCAAGAAATCGAGCCTTTAAAATTAATTTTTAAAAATAACTTCGGAAGAAAATATTTAAAGCACTTGCATTTCAAAACTATTATTTCTAAAAAAAAATTGAATGAAACGACGTACCTATTTTCACTTTCCATATACTTTTCAATGTGCTACGTTGTGAAAAGCACAAAGCCTGACAGCGCTTTCACATGAAATTCTGCCTCTATATTCAGCTGCAGTGACGCTTCCCTGACTATGATTGACGGGACGTTTGGTAAAAATCATGTCAAGTTTTAAAATTCCAAGTAATGTTTCACGTGGAAAAGCAAATTGGTATTTCACTTAATTATCTGAGATATAATTCCACGATGGGAATGATAGACATTTCTGAATTATTTGTATGATCGTAAATTTTCTAAACTTATTAATTTTTCCAAAATTAATTCAAAGAATGAACTGAATTTCATTAATCTTCAATCGATGAAAAATATCTAAAGCGTTTACTCCTTTGTATTTATATCATGATGCTTTTTTATTTTTATTACTATTTTTAATGAAATAGAGAATTAGAACATGCTTTCCACAATGTATTTCTGAAGTTAGATTTCTGAAGTTCTTTGAAAACTGTACATCTTCATATTTCAGAGTGCTTTACTTATTTATTCTCTTCCGTTTTCTTAGTTTGATAACCCAGTTCAGATCAGTTCTGATTTACGAGACAAATCCACATTTCCTTTACTAATGCAGGTATGTTATTTATTGATGTAAATTCTTCGTAATGTTCAGCGTTATTGGCTGAATATTCTCATTGATAATATTATTGATATGGTCGATGATATGAATGATATATTGAAAAGGTTATATTGAATATTCTGTCTCTATTTCTCCCATAAAATGGCTCTCCGACAGCCCACGCGTAACTTTCATGTTTACCATATTACTTGGGTGTTTTATTTTATTGTATTATTTCATATTTTATTCTTTCTGAATGTTTTACTCATCCTATGTTACTTTTAAATATTCATATAGGCAGTGCGATCGATGAAATAATATTCTTGAAACATGGTTGCTGTGTTGAGTGTAACATCGTGATGTAATTTTGAGAAATAGAGTGATATTTTGAAGAAGATTATTTGTTTTCCTAACAAAACATGATAAAATATTCTTATTCTTATTTTATTATTATTATTATTATTATTATTATTATTATTATTATCATCATACGACGCGAAGGATTCGTCAAATATTCCGCATAATCATGGATTTCTTTTTACGTTGTGTGTGAAAACTTGGAGTAGGCTTCCAGTTATGTAGGGCATCTGCTCTATTAGAAGCTGTAACACTGCAATCAAGAAATGTTTTTCCTGAGAGGCGAGTGATAATAATGGGTAATCAAGTAATACTAGCGGACTCTATGCAGAACAATCTGCCGCGAAAGTTGTAATTCTGAAGTGTTGGTGACCGCCGCGATTCATACTCCATGCAAACTTTGACAACTTCTGCGAAAACTTCTTCACCCATAGAACGGTATTTCCGAACACATTGGTTATCACCATCGACACTAAAAAGTGAATCCACAGTTACCGAAGAGTCAGAAGTTACAGACGCTGTCCCATAGTATGCAGATCTCTCAACCAACTTAGTACATTTATAACTCGCATATTGTTACATCTAGGGCAATGAAAAAAATGAAACAGATTTCTTACAGCTTCATTAGAGAAAACTCGTTTGCATGAACATCATCTCCGAGTAGTAACATTAGTGTCCAAGTATCTTTCGCGAATACTGGAGCGTTAAACGTGCCGAAATAAGACAAACAGGAGTAACAAAATGAATAATGCATAATAGACCAAAACTGAAAAATCAGTTCAGAGAACTAAAGTAGTAAGGGATAAAAATTTCATGGACAATTGCAAAAGAAGTAAAGAGTAAGCATGTTCACTCTTGAGAGGAAAAAGCAATTGCTGATGGATTCCACGAAATGTAATAATATGTACTATCTAAACGCAAGAACTGCGTAGTGTGAGAGACGTTAAAGTAGAAGGCCACTTCCTAAAAGATGGAAGCGACGGGGAAAGAGTAACTTTTCTCGGAATAAACGAATGCAACATCGCCATTCCGGGAACCTCTTTCGAGCCCCACTTCATCCTCTACATGAAACAAATGCGCATACTCCGCCATCTCTCTCTTCGCAATCACTGCCTACGCCTCCCCGTCTCCTCCGTCACCCTCGCCTCCGCCATATCCTCACCTTGCTGCCTTCGTGACCTTTGTCTCCGACTCCACCACCCCACCGCCAACATCACAATCCCCATCGTCACTGCCTTCGCTTGTTTTCACCTCCAAGATCCCCTCCGCCTACGTCATTCCCTTTCTCTCCGACTCCATCACCCCACCGTCAATAGCATCATCCCCATCATCACTGCCTTCGCTTGTCTTCACCTCCAAGATCCCCTCCGCCTACGTCATTCCCTTTCTCTCCGACTCCATCACCCCACCGTCAATAGCATCATCCCCATCATCACTGCCTTCGCTCGTCTTCACCTCCAAGATCCCCTCTGCCTACGTCATTACCTTTGTCTCCGACTCCACCACTCCACCGTCAACATCACCATCGCCATCGCCATCGTCACTGCCTTCGCTTGTTTTCACCTCCAAGATCCCCTCCGCCTACGTCATTACCTTTGTCTCCGACTCCACCACCCCACCGTCAATAGCATCATCCCCATCATCACTACCTTCGCTTGTCTTCACCTCCAAGATCCCCTCTGCCTACGTCATTACCTCTGTCTCCGCCTCTGCCACTTCATCCGCTGCCTCCACCCACGGCCACCGCCAAATCCATCACTCCAAACGCTTCACTCCGTCGCTTATATGGGCGACACACCGCATCCTCCGACGGACGCATTCCCGACAGCGAAGATGGCAGAGCCGGCTGTAGTGGGGGAACGATATCATTTGCGATGATGGGGGTGAGAGTGAAAGTAAGGTGGGGAAAGGGGACGAGAGAGGTCGAACCGGGTGTAAGGTGCCGGTGTGGGCGGTGGTGGTACAGTGCCGATGGGGAGAGTGGTGGTGGCGGGCGTTGGAGACGACGACGGAGGCAGGAGGGTGGGTGAGGGGGGCGAGGCAGTGATGGAAATACTGGTCGTAGCGAAGGTCGTGGAGATGGAGTGAGCTAGACTTGGGTGGATGAGATGACGACTATGTTGGTGACGGTAGCGAGGGTGAGGGTGAGGGTGGAACCGAGAGTGGTGGCTTACGGCATCAACTTATATCACTGCAGTGCCTGTGATCGGTACGTCCCAGGTTCGAGTCCCGATGGCTGCAGGATTTTCGACACTAGCTTGTGAGCTGGAGGAGAATTCTATCAGTCGGATGCTCTGATCAGTAGTTTTCCGAGGTTTCTCCGATCAACACCAGGCGAATGCCGGAGCAGTATCTAACAAACAGCCACGAACCTCGCTCGATCTTTCCTTCTTCTCCATTGTCCTATTCTCATCCCCCCCACACACATTAACATGCACTACACTACCACACATGCCCGGAGACCGGTCGGAGATTTAGACCGTTCACCAGCGGTCCAAATAGGATATAGGTGGTTGGGAAAGCTGTGCTAGTCCACGGTAGGTGTGTGAAGGATGTCGCCATCAAACGGGGGAAAACATAGCCACCTTCCGATTAAAAAGCATGCACTACACTTACGGGACAAATGACTTCTGTAGTTCAAGCGCCCGTAATCATTAATCAATCAATGTGAGGGTGGAGGTGGACCCGGGGGTGGATGTCGAAATAGGAGCCACGGTGGCGACGTAAGTCACGGTGGTGCAGGGAGGGGGTGTCAGTTCTGACTGACGGCGTTTGCGAGGGTGAGGGCAGCGTGAAGGTGGAGACAGGAACAGAGGCGGGCTATTCGAAGCGGGGGCCGCGGCGGGGTTGTGGGAGGGGGATTGAGAGGAGGTGAGGGGAAACGAGGGTGGGGAGATTCTAAGCGGAGCCTATGAGGGGTGGTGTGGGTGTGGGATTGGTCAGATGGAGTGGCAGGGTCGCTTTTGGCAATGGGGTTTGCGCGGGTGGAGTGAAACGGGGGTGATGAGTTTCGGGGCTGGGAGAAGCGGGGACCGCAGAGGTGTGGACGGGAGATTGGGCGGTTGATGTGAGGCTTGCAGGGCTGCTGCTCAGGCCTTCAACCTCGGAAGCTGTGCCCGTCTGACTCGATATTTTCCCGCGAACTCGATCCAACATTGGGTGCCCAATGCGAGCTGCGTAGTACTGGGATAACTCTCGTACTACTCTTATCAAGAACCCCCCCACACTCCGTTATCTGCTCTCTCTGGGCATGTGGCGCTACCTGCGTTTTGGTGCGTGGTGGCGTGTTGCAGAAAGGGAGATGTCTTTCGCTTCGTTTTTTTTTTCGAGTTTCGAATTGCACGAATGTTTTCCATTTACGTTGCGTCCCGCTCTATTGTTTCTCTGTTAGGGTAGAGAGTTAACAATTCCCTAAAGAGGGGTCTGCGATTTAGCGGAGGGAAGTTGGTAGTCGAAGGTGGAGAATAGTTGCGAAGTGACTGGAATTTGCTGTCCTCTATTTTAACATCGCGTATTATAGTTGTATTACTATTTCGTCCCTTGTTCCTCCAAGGCTCTATTAAATATTCCCTCATTTTAGCGATCTCCTGGTTTTGTGGTATTCGACGATCACATCTTCCTGGCGAATATGCTATGTTGAGTTGTGTGACTTTATAAAAAGCGGAAGGTAGGTGAATAGTAATCTTTATTCAGCATCTTCCTGCGTTGGGACGCAATAACAACTTACCTAGAATAGTGATACCTAGAGTTGATCATCTAACGCGGTACTATTTTCATTCATTGTTTGAAATTTTCTGAAGTGTGTGCTGCAGTTTCAAGCTTAGTTGGAAATACAATTCACTATTGGGAAGAAGCATGTGGTATATAAAATATTATTGAAAATACAGGAAACGGATTATTTGTTTGTACGTGTGGTTGAAGTACGAATGCGCAATATATCTTCCAGTATTTTGTAGATTAATTGCAATTAAAAATGTATTAATGTTTATTCACCAGTGTCAAAATCATTAAATATTTCACTCGCATGACATGGAATGCTTAATAACTTCACTGAAAATAGCGTAATTACACTTGTGTCTGCTTCCCATTTTCTCCTAATCTCCATTACATGGCCACATTACTAACAGCCACTTTTCTCCGGAACCATGACTGGGCCGCTTCTCGAAACTGAATTAATGCTCATTCCGTAAGATGAAAGTTTGTACAAAACGAGAGATTAATTAAGAAAACAAATGCTGTAATCACACAAAAGGGAAAACAAGAAATACTCGTCACGATTTCCCGCGCGAGGCTTCCCATAAGTAACTTAAACGCTGAACGTGTATCACAAACCGCACGCGAAGAAAATCAAACAGCGCAACGAAGTAGCGTTCCGAGCAAACGCGGATTTCGGAGTCGAATCCCTTGGCGGTTCCGTGTCCGCGGATTGGTTGGGCAGCGCCCGCCACGTCCTAGGGCGACGGCGTGTCTCCTCTTAGGGGGTGGGAGGACTTTCCCAGCGCCTTCCATCTCGCTGATGACAATACAATATTTATCCGCCCGCGGCCCAGACGGCGCGGGAGACATCAGGTGGAATGAAGGGGGTGGGGCGACAGTGGATGCTGAAAGCGCTGGACAGAGTGGGGGGAAGCGGCGAAACGGTTCTTCCAGCTTTAGATAATCCCCGAAGAAAAAAATTATTTTGCTGCGCGAGCGCTAACATTTTGATAGATAACTGTACCCCTCATCCCCATACCAATCGACTGTCGACAGCCAACTTCCTTCCGTCGTTCAATGTGATGTCGTCATGCTTCAGGTACATGGGCTGTTGATGATCATCGAGCGAGATTGCGTCATGCGAAAATTTCAGGACACCAGTCAGCTCGAGTAAAGCTCCAAGAAATCACGCTCAGAAGGCTTCCTATGCGTTGAGATCGAGGTAAGAGGGACTCACTTCACCTCGAAAAACAAGCGTCAGTTTCAAGGGCCTTCCCTCGGGCGTAGATCTAAAGATACTCATCAGTGATTACAAATCAAATTACCTCTGGTTTTCGTTCGAAGAATTTATTTACGCGTTGTAATATCAAGCGATAGGAATCAGGGACGTAGACAAAGACCTTCGTTTAGCGTGATGAGTGACACAATTGATGTGACAAGAAGACTATCTTGCAAGTCGAGGATTGGATAAAGAAATACATTTAATTGTGTCTGTAGCGAAATAGAATTCAAATAAAAACCACAATACATATAGAGTTCTACCAAGCTCTTAATTATTTTGAAACGCGTCTACAGAAGTCAAGCGGTAGCGGCAGCATATTTTATGGAGACAGTGAAGAATGTAGAGACCAGTGAACCAGACGATGAGGGCGATAAACTGGATGGAAACGGGGACGCCGACAGCGCAACTGCGACTCCAGCGCTGAAGTAGACTAGCGTCGCCGTCCTCGCTTCCTCCGCCACCAAGCCTTCCCCGCCCCAACACCCCGCCTCCCCCGCCGTCCCCGCCGCCCCTGCCGCCCCGCGCCCCGCCGCCCCGCCGCCCCGCCGCCCCGCCGCCCCGCCGCCCCGCCGCCCCGCCGCCCCGCCGCCCCGCCGCCCCGCCGCCCCGCCGCCCCGCCGCCCCGCCGCCCCGCCGCCCCGCCGCCCCGCCGCCCCGCCGCCCCGCCGCCCCGCCGCCCCGCCGCCCCGCCGCCCCGCCGCCCCGGCGGCCCCCACCGCCCACGCTGCTCTCACACACCCCACCGCACTCCGCCGCCCACCACCGCCCCACCCCTACCTCCCACACAGTCTCCGCTATCCCCCACCACCCCCAGCACTCCCACCTTCCCCACTACCCTCTTTACCCCTCCCCTCCCACCACCGCCCCGCCGCCGCCGCTAGCATACCGCCAATGTGGTCGATCAATGCGGCTAATACTTTAATGGAATCGGATGCTTTATTTATAAAGAATCCGAGTAATGCGCTGCGCAAACACACGCGGCCGCGGCGCGCAAATAAACTCGTGGGAACGTAAGACCCTCGCCGCGGCGCAAAGCCGCCCCGGGCGCGGACTGCAGTGGCAGCGCCGCCCTTCGCCTCCGCCGCCGCCGCCGCCGCCACCGCAGCCGCCGCCCTCGCCTCCGCCGCCGCCGCTGCCTATTTATTAGAGGTGGAGCGAATCCTCAATTCTTCTCGATACGAATCCGACTCTCCAAAGGTTTTGTAATCTTCCGATTCTCGAATTTTTTTCAAATACTTCTGATATTTTTGTTGTCGCAGGTCTAGCTGTTTCTGATAGATGGCTTTAGCTTACTACGACTCGCATGTAAAATGGTGTCTCACAGGACAGGAGATGTCCTTTTTAGGTAGAATATCCTAAATTTAAGGAAATGTTAAGATGTTTTAGGTTTTCCTCGATTGTTTGCGTGAGTGATGAATGTTGGCAACAAAAACTATTGATAAAAAATTTCTGGAAATTTCCATCATTGCAAGAGACACAATCTCACCTGACATAACAGAAAGAATGAAAACCCACATGCATCGAAATACTGCTGTCAGTACTATTAGCACTGTAAGACGAGAATTCAGAGAATGTACCGCATTGAGCACTGGCCTAACAAGGTACAAAAGTCGCAACATGACAAAAATAGCACTTATGCCGAGATTTATTTGTTTATGGACGATGAACAGCTAAGAATTAACATTTGTAAAACATAAACAAACGCAATAAATTACAATAATTTTACCCTCACAAATGTGTGTTGGTCTTAAGATGAAGGAATAACTGTAGACATTGTTAAAAATCAACAATATTGATAATAATTATATTTATTTAATGGCTGCAAGTGACTGATTGCCAAGTGTTAACTATAAGCGAATAGATTGAAAGCACATCTACATTTACACAATACAAGAACAATTTAAAGTACAATACATTAAAATAAACTACAAATACATGAAAATATAAAAACTGTCTTTAGAGACCCATGCAAACGAAACAGTTAACATGAATAATTATTCTAAACCTTTACGTACACATACGTTCAGACCTTAAAGACTTCTAATACACAGATTAACGACTCATTTAATTAATAACGTTCCTACCTACCTGCATTCATATATGCAATCTTTTACAGAAGCACATATGCACCCTAACACACTCATACATACATGCGTTTTTGCCCCTACATAGACATGCGTAGACACACATATCGTACACAGTCGAACAAATTCTTTTTAAATATAGAGTCACAGAACAGATTTTAAAGTCAGCTCTTTAATCATCCGAATTAGTTCCCCATTCCCTCTATCATTTCACTTTGCTACACTACACTTTCACCTCATCTTTCTTTGGCCATACCTTTCAGCTTATTGGTCTATTCACTGCACTGCATTGCATTACACTTTACTTGAATTATTGATCAGCTGAGCTAAATGGCAGAATACGCAGACTGCACACTTAATTTAGTCCCTTTTTGGAATCACCAAGAGAGCCAGGTAAAAGTTCGACGACTGTTACAGGGATTTTGTTCCTATTTTTAATCGCACTATTTGCAAATTAATATATCCTCAACGTCGAATAATTGAGTTCTACTTTCTTTTAAACAGTAACAGATGCTCAATTTAAGAGATTGAATGAATTGTGACAGATTCAGAGAAGTATATTGATAATTTCCACGACAGTAGACCCAGGGAAGAAAAATGACATCACGTGCCTCCAATGTTGCATAAAATAGGGTTTAACCGTGAGTAACAGACAGACGGGCAAGCAGGTTACCGCAGTACTATTTGCAGGGCGATTTGCCAAAAAGTCTGCAATAGTTTCCTTTCGCGTTTCTCGAGCCAGTCTGTCCTGCAGCCTACCTCTCCGCACCTGCAGGAGACCCGGCGGCGCGCCGGCTGCCTGGCAGAGGGGAGGGGGTAGGGGTGGGTAGGGCAGGGGTGGGGGATTGGGCCGTTGCGTAAGCACGTCGTTAGCATGCGTCGTGGCGGAGCGAGCGCGCGCGGGCACAGGCGTTTGTCTCAGGGCTCTCGTCGCCACCGCCGCCGCCGCCTCCGAGCCGTACAGTGGCGCCGCGTAGCGGCCGTTTCGAATCGACTCTTCTTCAGGCGGACGATCCAGATGGCGCTCCAGTTTCTTGTTTTGTGCGAATTTAAACGACGTGGAGCTGACATGAATTGTGGAAAAAAATCACAGAATTATTTGTTAAACTAACAAAGTTCAGTCTGGACGTTTTTATTTGAGATGAAAGATTTAAAGAACAAAATACGAACGAATATTGCAATAAATTGTTGATCTTTATTTTTTATTTGGACAGAATTGTTGAGATAAAATGAAGTAATTTCATAATTATGATTCGATCTATCAGAATCTCACACAATAATAGTGGTGTTCTATGACGATAGTAGAATTGAAATCCAGATAATTTCTGCTCAAAAAATCAGTAACACGTTCGCACCCAAGAGAAGGTGTTAGCCTGATTTTCTGCCCACGATATGAAAGGGCGATTACTTACTATGCTCTTTTTTCCTTTTCTCTTTAGAATTCATAACCACTCACATAACCACCAGACACATAACCACTAAATCGAATAAAATAAAAAGCATTAAGTATAACTTGTTTCCATTATACATAAAATCGCCATTCACATACTTTAAGTAGAAATAGTGTGGATAGAATTTGTTATTATAGTTTGAAATTTAGTGAATAAAATAAGCACAAATTTTAATGACATGTAGATGAATCAATAGAAATATTACTTTCCTTCCTTATAAGTAATACAATATTTTACTATATCAGCATTTAATTGGTTGTTAATTACTGATATCTTTGTAATGGGTCAACTATTGTAAAAAATATTCATCTATTTTTGATATGTTACAATCTACTCAAACCTTTGAATGAAAATTTCTTACATAAACTATAGGAATGTATAAAAAAATTCTTCTTTAATATTCATTGAAGTTTTGATTACTAAGAAAATTGAGGTTGATTGTAGAAACTTTACCTATCAATATCTTTTCATTGGGGACGAATTGAAGGGGGAGAAGGTACGTCATAGTTAATCTCCCCTAGAGAGTCTGAAGACCTCTGCTGGAAAATTATTAATTTGTTATCAGCCAGGAGTACAATTAATCCATCATTAAAAGGGCTAAAGGGATAGCCGAATATCATAAGATATTTATCGGCTTGATTTATTTCACGTATCGTTTTCAGAAATGAAAACCTAGAAGATTTAGAATATCAGTCCGATTAAGGAAATTACAGGTGTATGGTACCTGAGAAGCGATAATAGTAGAGGATGAGAGTAAATGAAACGGCTAACCTTGGTAGTAAAGTAGTCAACGATACACACAATAACACAAAGCACACAGTTTCAAAATATTGAGGGTTGATGATACACGAGGTCAAGATACACCGTAAAACTATATGCGAGGACAACTCTTTACTTTTATAGTTACGTTTATTTTTCTACTCAACTGAAACCTGCATTTTATATTGTGATTTCTGGTTTAACGAAATTGTTTAGTGTGTTGTTAGTTATATTACACTGTTTTATTAGTTCTAAATTTGGAATAAAATATTAAGAAACCAACTTCATATACACTATAAATACTATAAAATTCAACATTTTGTTTTTGAAATTTCATTCAATATTAAACCTTAATTAATTTGATGTAAATCATCGTTTTCCCCATGAATTTAATATTATGGACAAAGATAACTGAGAGTATTACCGTTAACATCTTCCCGGATCCAACTCTCCACAAAATATTCAGCCGATAATGCAGTCCAATATACAATGGCAGACATCACTTTATGACCAGATACTGCCAGCAAGACAGCATCTGACGCGGAGCTCCTAGGTTCGAGTCCTGACGGCAGCAGATTTTCGACACTAGTTTGTCAGCTAGGTCGAATTCAGTCGCTGTCTAGAGGAGAATTCTAACGGGCGGCTGCTCGGATCGGTAGTTTCTCCGACCAACTTCAGGCGAATGCCGGAGCAGTATCCTAACCAACGGGCTACGGACTGCGCGCGATCATTCCTTCCTCTTCTTTGTCCTACCATCTTCCCTTACATCAACATGCATTACGCTACCACACACACGCCGGGAGACCGGTCGGAG
Organism: Teleogryllus occipitalis; assembly: GCA_011170035.1. Lineage (NCBI taxonomy): Eukaryota > Metazoa > Arthropoda > Insecta > Orthoptera > Gryllidae > Teleogryllus > Teleogryllus occipitalis. The sequence goes on from BLKR01009296.1 coordinate 14,084, forward strand.
GCTTAGAGCTTGTCCCGGCAGGAACGGTGTCCCGCTGGTGGGAGATACCTGGTTGAGGAATATCCCACTAGTCGACGGCAGGTCGGCGCCGGATTTCACTATCCAGCGGGGGACGATCACCATTTCCCGATGAAAAACATGGACTCCGCTTGACGCACCTGGAATCACTAATAATCAATCAATCATGAAAATAATTCACTATACAATGGAAGTAATGACCATAACAATTGACGTGCCTGGAAACATCAATCTAGGTACGGAGTAAAGATGAGGTGAAAATATAGGTAAGGATAGCGGATGGGTAACAAGTGTAAGTTTAGTGCGAAATTCATTAATAATTTGCAGGAAAAAATAATATTTTTTATAATATGAATAATAAAAAAGCGACTTTTCTCCATTAGAATTTATTCTCTGTGAATGATTCTTCGAGAGTATTACTTTGTGACTGGTGGTTAGGGGTAAAGGAGGTAGTGTTATGTAAGCATTATTGTAATCTTGATGAAAGTAATAAAAAGTATGATAATCTGAAGGAGAATGTAACTAGTAACCTTTTGATTCAATATTAATGTCAAACGTTGGTATTACAATCGTTACACTACTATTTTTGTCGTTAATTTGTTTGTATTTTTTAATAAAGAAGACTACGCCGATCCGGTGGCCGAGATCGTTAAGGCAGTAGTGTAGTGGAGATCTCGGACCAGAGGATCACGGGTTGAAGTCCCGCCTCGAGCATGGTTGTGTTTTGGGTGTCTCAGTATGATTGTGTATGTCTATTTCATCATCCATCATTAACATAATTTCACCCCATCCCCCCAGGGCCAACAATCCTGAGGTGTAAAAATGGAATCAGCATTAAATTGCAAGATTCTCTCCTATTGAAAGTAACGTGCAATTTCCACGATATTTCAGTCTGAGCCCCCGTAGAATGCTCGTATCGAGTGGCCCAATAATGGCTATTTGCAGAAAAAACAAAGAAGCTTTTGAAACGAAAGATTTCGTATGACTCACTCCTCTATTTAAAAAAAAACAGGTGTCTTCTCTGCCTTTTCCATCCACTTTTAGTTGTTTTTTTTTGGGGTGGGGGTTGTAGAAAGTACATTATATTTAACCATGACATCAAATTCCACAACAAATAATATATACCGTTACAGAGTCGAGTCAATACGATTGAAATATCTAGCGAGACACATAGCTGTAAAGCCGTTGTAGAACACATTAAATACAATGCTCGAGGGTAATTTACATGTTTCAAAAATTCTTTTTAATACCAATTATATTTAAAAAGTAATGAATAAAATTATGTACCAAAATAGTATTTACATCGTCCTGTATTATTTACATAATTTTAATACGAATATCGACATGTGTAATAAATGTAACAAATAAACGTTAAGTTTGATAGAAAGGTTAAAAAGATTCTTAAGTATAAAACTCCATACTCAAAAACACTCAGTACCAACTAAGGATGTGAGGTTCTTGATCGGTGCTGTAGCAAGTGGTGAAATTTCGTGCCATCTGCGCGTCCGGCGTGGCGAGCGCTTGCAAAAGGACTTCGTTGGCTGCGTCGCAGACTTTCAGCGCATCCCAGTGCGTCCGTCCCTGAAGGGAGTGTCGACCAGAAATTCCTCTGCGATTCGCACTAGAGTAACCTTGACGGGTGACCCCTCGCGCTCGCTGGCGACCGCCGCGCAGGGATTAGGTGGGAGGGGTGAGGGGAGGGGGAATTTCCAGACAGCGGGGATGTTTCAGAGCTTACGGTCATTGCGCTGTTGTTTTAACTGTTGGTTCCAGGAAACCGATAACACTTTTAACATACGCAGAGGCGAATCCAGGATCCCTCTCTTAATCCCTCTCTCTCACTCTCTCTCACTCCCTCTCCCTTTCTCTCTCTCTCTCCCCATCTCTCTGTCTACCTCTCTGTATGTGTCTCTCTGTCTGTCTCTCTCTTTCTCTCTTCTCCTCTCTCTCTCTCTCTCTCTCTCTCTCTCTCTTTCTCTGGGGGCTATAGGTACTGGGGCACTGCGGTCTTGATGGATTTTTTATTATTTAATTAATTTATTATTTTTATTATAGATTTATTATATATTTAAAATATTAACAATTGTTACATTGAATAAAATTCGTTCGTACAGAATTGTCTCTCCCAACGGTGAGGTATCGACCCCCTGGGGTTCGATGAAATTTTAAAGCGGGTCAATGATGATCAAGGGATCGATAGTTCTATTACGCACCGACGAACGATCTTTGTAATCTAGATTCTATTGTTTACAAAATGTAAATGAAATATTTTTTTTCGTATATGAAGATTCAGAACATCTCGTAATATTTATTTGTTTTAAAAAACATAATATTTTAATAAAATATATACAAATTTAATAAAATATAATACAAAAAAAATTAAGAAACTTTTTTCCAAAATTTTTGCTCATATTTTTCGTCCATGTAATTGTTATCAAGTCGTTTATGTGCAATTATTGGAGTTGAAATGATTTTGTATATTACAGAAAAATGTTAAGGGAGTAGATGAAGCAAAGGTTTTTTAAGGAGGAAAATGTTGGGAATCCCTGATATAAAAATTTAGTAAAAAATCATTTTTTGAATATATATTATTGCCTTCTGAGATGGGGGCTGAATCCCTATGACCTCCCTCCACTTTGAGTGCATCACTGAACGTACTTGACCAAAATTATGGAGGGAATAGTTAACTATTGTGGTAATGATGTATGAGAAATTTAAAACGAAATGATTGAGCAGTATTTCTCATATGCAAATGAAATGGAATAAAATCAGAAAATGAAAATAGAAATGTTCACAAATGATCTGTCATATAACGATCATAGCAATTTACAAAACAATAACTAAAACTGAAGACAGATTGTATTTCAGATTAAATTAAAGATTTTGAACAATATCACATCGCATTCGTGATTATTATTTCGAAGAAATAATTAATATGCAACATTATCAAAGAATAGGACACCACTACAATGGCACGGTTACATAGAACGAAATATCAGAGGTCCTCAAAACCCCACTGAAATTGGAGAAGGATCTAAGTTTTTCATTATTATATTCAAATCAAAAGTAAATCATTAGGATTCTCTCTTTTCTATACCATTGTTAAAGCATTAACCGTTAACCATTGTTAAAGCTTTTGAAAATGTTAATAATTACTAGAGACATCCATTAATACGAAATATATTTATCAAACATGACATTTAACTCCATATGTCGACACTTTAGATTGAGGCACTCAAGTTCTAAAATATTAAAAACAAAACAAAAACGAAATAGTAATTTGACGTTACACCCCTAATAAAGGAGTCAGTAAACGAAATCGAAAATGAAATTGAAACTTTACGTAGATTCTTGGCAGTAAAAACACTTAACACATATTTGTACCGGAATGGTGTCCATGTCTTGTCATTTCATTCTTAGAGGGATGGATTAAATGTACTGCATCAAATCAGCGTGTATTAACACTACTTTTTGCTTCAATTTAGTGTATAGTAAATTCTTAATTTATTTTCAACTCTCCGTAAAAATATGCCAATTCAAATAACCGCATCTGAAAACGTTAACTCCGGTGACAATGATCTTCTGAAACGCGTATTTTCCCTCGCGTAGAACACGTTTTGTACAGTTGCTTCTCGCAGTGTTTGCAGACGCGAATCACACAATTTCTTCGCGGGGGAACTGGTGCGATGGGCAGCGGGCCTCGATCCAGGGCTTGGGCCAGGGCGACCGACGAATGCCGCATCGCGCGCCCGGGGCCGTGGCGTCGACGACGGCGGTGGCGGCAGCGGCGGCGGCGCCGTGGGTGTCGGACGGCGCAGGCGCGCGCGGCGCGGGGAGGGCGGGCCGTCGGCGACGGGAAGGGGAGGGGAGGGGAGGCTGGCGGCGGCGGCGGTGGCGGCGGCGGCGGGCGCGCCGGCGTTCAGTCAGTGCTCGTCGCTTGCGGCGCCCTCTGCCCGGCGTCTCCGCGCAACCCCCGGCCTCGCCGCCCGCCCGTCCGCCGTCGCGTCGACTCGACTCGACCCGCCCCCCGTCGCCCGCGCCACCCTCGCCCCGCGGGCGGAGCGCCAGCCAGCGCGCGCGCGGCCGCGCCGTCGCCCCACGCCCGTGCCAGCCGCGTGCACATGTGCCACGCGTGACGACTGCGGCGGCCGCCTCGGACGCCCTGCGGGAGCTGCACGGACAGCCGCTGTGTGACGACGAGTGAGGAAGACGAGAAGAGGGAAGACGATGGGCCGACAGCGCCGAGGACGCCGCGCGGACGCCTGCGCCTCCCGGGCCGCCGTGGCACCGCCGTCGCTGTCCCCTTGGGCCACCGTCGCCGCCGCGCTGGCGTTGCTGCACCTCACCTACGCCCGGATCCTCGTCCCGGAGCAACAAGGTAGGCTTCGCGTCGCACCGAAGACTCGCCGAAGACGCTGGCGGCGCGATCAGTGACGTTCGTGTGCGCAGTGATGTGAAAAGAAATGTGTGAGTTGTGTGTGTGCCCGAAGTGACGGAGAGCAATATGTTGTGGAAGTTGTCGAAAAAGAAAGGTGCATTCTCTTGAGTGAATGTGTCAACAGATCCTTTTCTGGGAGCTTCGGTGTTTAAAAGTTCTGAATGTCTTCCTTCGAAATACATCTCTGAAATAAGTCTTTCACCTTACTTGGAAAGTTGCGAATTTGTGTTAATTACTTTTATCCGCCAGCCGTTAAGTTTTTTAAGACTAAATTTTTCGCCTCCTTTTTTTTCTCTTTGACATTCTTTTGAATAACCTAGATGTTATGCTTTCCACGTTATTTGTACGTTAAACTGCTTAATACATAATCGAATCCGTGTAGCAAATCACATACGAGTTCCCTTCGTTTTCTACAAATTTATCCACGGAACGAAATCCCCTGGCCAACGAATCGAAGCATTCCTACACCATCGAGCAGTTAGCTCTTTTGGGGAGATTCGCGTTAGAGCCGCGGGCGAGATGCCGAATCGGCTGTGTAGTCCGCCGGTGTAGTGGCGTGGTCCGGCCGGGGACCGTGCACTTAGGGGGCGAACCGCGATCCGCGACGTAATTAGAGAGACCGCAAGCCATGCGGGCCCAGCGGGTGTCCGCCACCGCTGCAGCCCGACGGCACGCACGCAAAAAGCTCGGGCCGACACCGGCGGCGCGCCGGCCCGCCCGCTCGCGACCCGCGGACGCGGTTGGCCGCGCTTCTGCGACGATTTATCAAGGTCACGATCGTTTTCATTGCTGCTGAGACCTTCGGCCTCATAATAAAAATTATGTTAATCGTCGTGAAATCCTTGATATTCGTTGTCGTGAAATCCTTGATATTCGTTGTCGTGAAATCCATGATATTCGTTGTCGTGAAATCCATGATATTCGTTGTCGTGAAATCCATGATATTCGTTGTCGTGAAATCCATGATATTCGTTGTCGTGAAATCCATGATATTCGTTGTCGTGAAATCCATGATATTCGTTGTCGTGAAATCCATGATATTCGTTGTCGTGAAAACCATGATATTCGTTGTCGTGAAAACCATAACAATAATTGGCCTAAAAATTATATTCACGGAAGTTATGAAAAATAATATATCGTATTTGTAATTGTAGTTGTTGTCATACTCATGTTTTGTCGCCAATTGTGCAACAGAACTGAACGTTTTTTCATTTTAAATAGAAGTTCCAACGAAGAATGTATACTAAATATTTTTGCCATCTTGTTCAGTGTTCTTCCGTATTACGTTCAGACAATAATAATACTTTCTTCCTCATAGCTAAGTGTAACATATAAACATTTTAACATTACTAATATGAAAGAATTTTTTCAAACGAAGTAAAAGATCTTCATTTCTTATAAAATCTATCTTATAACAAAACAAAAATTATGTAACTGTGGGAATAACGAATTCCTCTCTGTGTCGAGATGGATCGTACACTAAAAATTATTTTTATTAGTATTCTGAACGCGTTTCTGTTTCGTGCGTTAAACAGCTCTCGCTTTCGTGGGCAGATTCCCGCTTGGTCCGTGCGCGCAGGGCCGGTGGGCGAGCGGGAAGCCGCCCTATTAGAGCGACTCGGCCTTTGGGCTTCGCGGAGAGCGCAATCCTGCAGACAGAGTACCTGCGAGGGCGGTGATTACAGTTCTGCGCATTTACGTCTTACGCCCCATCTGCGCTCCGTTCATCCCACTCGTTCGTATACGTAGGATTATGTGGTTGCGACCAAAATGTAAAGCGTAATCGACGAGGTGAAAGTCAGCACGTCTGTGGAATTGGAAGGTAGGGAAACATCGCGTAGGAAAGGATCAGGAATTTGATTTTTGGTTGACATCACAAAACTGTAATGTTCGTTACACCAAGAACGGAGTAAGTAGAAAGAATAAAACGGTCTTCTCTGATAGAGATTTTTTGAAGATTTTATTGAGAACGCCAAAGGAGATTAAAACTTTGTACCTTATGAGCCCTTCGTGCCGCATTGAATCTATTAACTTAGTGCTGAAAGAGATCGTAGGCATAGAACACTAAGGCAAAATATATATCGAATGTGAACGATGTTTCAAGACTAGAATATAGATATTAGAGGCCTTGCCGATTTTATTTCCCGTTAATGATTTGACTCCCGACGACTCGAGATCTGTGAACGAAAGCGAAGGACGAGAGTTTGCAGTATACGCAAACGAAGGTATTCTTGTTTCGTTCTTCAAATGTGCTCATTGGTCTTGTAGCGTGCGTATAATTTTCAGGTCGTGAAGATCAAGACATTGTAAAAGGAGTTTTAAAGTTATTTTATCAGGAACTGCTCAGTGTATTGTCCCTCCTGGATTGTAAATCGTTTTCCATTATTTTCCTGTTTTTTTCTTTTTTCCTAACAAATTGTTCTGGAAACGTGTATTCTATAAAATACGTTGGAAGCTATAAGTCCAACATGCTAAAGAATTTTTTGTTAGGCCAAGCGTTGAGTATCGTGAACAACTTGGAAATGCTTACGGTATGTCAATTGCGTGGTAAGTTTTATATATGGTACCATTACGCGTATGGATTCGTAGGTGGCTCGACTGTGTCCGTGCCTCTGACTGTGAGATTCCAGGGGTCGAGTCCCGACGGTGCCAGGATTTTGAACTCAAGCTAGATAGCTAGGTTGAAGTCAGCAGCTGTCTGGCGGAGACTTCTAGCAGCTGGCTACTTTCATCATTAGTTTTGCGTGGTTTCTCTGATTAACACCAGGCGAATGCCGGAGGACAATCCTAACAAACGGGCCACGGACCGCGCGCGGTCTTCCCTTCTTCTACCTTGACTTATTCTCTCCTCTTACGTACATACAATTACATGCACACACCACCGCAAATGTCGCGAGCTTCGAGCGTGGCTCAGCTGGAGCGGTGAGTAGTTTCTGAGAGAAACGTGGATGGGGAAAATCGCGTAAACCGACGAGTAGGTTCTCACCATTCGGCGGGAGAAGAACGCTGGCACCTCCAGCGATAAAACGTGCACTATACTTACGGGATTAATTACACTGGCGGTCTCGCGCTCGGAAACTCTTAATAAACAATCATAGATTTGTGTTTTCGTTTGCCATGTTCTCGCGGAATCCAGGCAATGCGATAAGGTTGAAGAGAGAATAATTAATATAAAGGAAGATCATAAATTTTATAATCCATATTACAGAAGCTCAAAATATCACCAAACGCTACAATTTACAAACAAAAGAAAGTTTAATTTTTGTTTGCAGAAAATTAATAACAAAACTATTACTACAGTATTTAATACTGACTATGAGACCAAGGTTTTCATTTGCTTAGTTTAATGCTTCCGGCCTTAGCGACATGGACTTAATAAACTCCGTTGTCATTTAGTCAATCAAATTCCAAATTCCATTCTCTCGCCTGAGCGTGTTTACGATCTTCTTTATTAGAAAAAACTATATTTCCTATTTTTTTCAAGAGCAGACCAAGTATGCACTATTGAACTAATGTCAGAAAATTACTGAATACCTACTCAGTGCATTAATATGGAGATTTTCCTTTAAGATGTTAATGCACATCTTGCATCATCACACTATCCATCATCTGCAGACGATCCGCTTTAGAGACACTCTTATACCCCAGACTAGCGCAGAATTGCAACATTTCGCTGTCAACACTAAAGTTTGATGGATCAATTCTGCATTAAGGTGTTGCCTTACAATGCATTTTCGACTGGAAATGTTATCTTTCTTTCTGAAGATATCGGACTGCATTTGAAAAAGCCTGATCTTCTATTTTAGTACTCTTTTGCAAAATGTAATCGCTTTGAGATTTGCTTTACTCAAAATAACGGGACGGTTGCCGAAAAATGTCTCCTAGTAACTTTCCCGTTATACACATTTTATCTACAAATGTTGCTCACTGTACTATATAATACTTAAACATCGCATTTTCTATTTTTCTTCTGATAAAACATTTATTCGGAGATCCTTCTTTATTTATCAAATAATAGTTTTGTTTATTTGCTTCATTGTGCACTTTTGGACTCCTGTTGAAGGTCAATTTATCGCGGTTTTATGATCATGAAACCGATCAATTACGTTCGTACTATGAAACAAGGTCGACTTAAAAGTTTAGATATCTCTTGCAAAGATGTGCACTAATTTTGAAGTTTTATAATAGCTTGTCTTGTAGCGTCATTAGTTTCGCTGCTGTTACTGCTAATTTTTGCTTCTCACGAAGTGCTGGCAACTTTCTTTTCATGATGTGAGGATTGATCATGCTGTTCTCCTTCTCAGTGCGACGCTAAGTTTATATAAATCATGGAAGACCACTCCACGCTTGGGTACTTAATTTGCGCTTCATTATTCCTATGAACAATAACTATTTTGCGCATCGTAGAGTGCTCGCCTTCTGGTATATACTATTTTAGTTTTAGACATTACACTTACTGTTTTTCTTATTAAATTTAATACAAATTTACATTTTACTCTTAATACATTTATTGCATCCCGTGTTTCATGATGATATTCAGCATTTAACATTGTAAGTGAAGTGTATGATCGCTTTTTGCACTAAATCTTAAGACTTCTTTCCTCGACGACAAAGTAGAAATGTCACTAAAAACAATGTATGTAGAACCGGCTTTTCACTTTCACATTTTTAACCTCTTTGCCACAGCTTCAAAGGCTATAGTCTACGTTAACTCCCTCTTATTAGCTACCAACTATTCGAACCTGCTTACGTAAAGCAATCGAATTCTTCCATTCGCTGGCAGTTTCTCCACGTTATTACTGAAGTGTGGTTTTTAAAAATCATTCAGGAAAATGAACGGTTTCGCAAAACTGCTGCTTTGCAGTTGGGTACCATTTTGATATCGAGCGACGTGGCTCAGGGCGCAGCGCGCTGACTTTGCATTCGGGAGGCCCGGGTTCAATGGAATGGAATGGAATTTGCCTTATTTTACGTGGCGAGACTCATGCCATGAGGCCTGCTCTTCCGTCTGACCACGCAAATTTCGTTACACTCCTTACTTAGGAGGTATTACTTGGGCGACGAAACAGGCGATTTGAATTTAGCTCAGAGGCATCATTTAGGCTTGAGGATCTTTTACATGCAGTAAATCTACTAACATGGGACAGCCGGCTTTACTTCCCCTCCGAAGGAAGACGTACGAAGGATTTTTTCGCCCTTAAAAATCCGCGGCATCGATCGGGTTTGAACCCGCGAACTTGGGTATAGTAGTTCGATACGCTAACCGCTACTCCGTCGCCACCGCTAAATCGCCGTTCCGGCCATCTTGACCCTTTCGCTCAGTTAACCAGGCGAATACTGGGATTGTTCTATTGAAAGAACACGACCGCAAAACCAGTGTCGCTAGCCGAATTCGTTAACTACGCCAAATCACGAAGGTTAAGTGAATTTGAGACATCGCGGGTTCCTGATAGGGTAACCGACTAGGAAACCTAGATCAAAGGTCACGGAGGCCAATTGCTCTCTACTGAACACATCAAGGCTAAATTCAAATTCAAACCTTCGTGGCATACTGGTTAGTAAATGCGCCTCAAATAGATATTGTAGCATTACGGATAATTGTGGATGGAGCTGTCGGCGGTAGCTTCGACGATTAGGTAACGACGATTTGTAATCCGTTCTCTGGTTTACAAAGAAGAAAATGATAATCTGTATGTGATAATAGGTATCGATCATAAGTGACATTTTATTGGATTGGTAAAACTAAAGTAACTGAATCTGCCAGCAAGTCTAAAAGTAATTTCGTGAATGATTGGAGTGACCTTCCGCATGAGTTTTCTCTTAAATTATGACCTCGAGAGTTCGCAACTGCTTAATTTGCGTACAACAAACTGGGATTTTCTGGGATTTCTCGCTTCTTAAATACCAACATTTTTCCCTAATAAAAATTCTCCGAAATGTACCGGAGTATGTCCTCTGGCGCTTTATATTCAGAGATTTTTGGGTAGATGTAAATATGTGATTCAAATGGAAAAGTGTTCTACTACCTTTTCAACTATTAATGATGAAGTGTTTATGAATTTCATTATGGTCATCGAGGTGTAGTTGAGACAAAAAAATTAGATAAACTAAAAATACGGAATTTTTTTAAGTTACTTGATTTTCACAATCACATTACTTTTAGGAAAAATACTCTTATTGTACTGCCTGAGAAGTTACGTTAGAGAAATCCTTTTTGACATTGATATACTACGCTGAAAACATCTGGTAAACGGAGGTGGCATTTTCATTTACTTTCTTATTGTACTAAATATATTTGTAAAGTGAGTTCTTTTGATACGTATTGATTTACCATTGAAACTCTAGAAAAGGGTGGACGTGATTGCAAGGATGGCGTAATCGATGCCGAGGTCAAAGAGTGTTAACCTTTTGCAGTTCGAGCGAGAGTTTCTCTTATTGACGACTGAGAAAAAAGTTTGTAGAGTGGAATTTTCTGACATGTGAACTCATGTTTATTTAACTGTGTGGAATTAAAGGTAATATAAGGACCCAGATTTTTTCAATGAAGGTCAGCTCTTGTTGCGGATGGAAATGGCGAATGAGAGAAACTGAATGAATGCAACAAAAATATTCTTGGCTATGTCTCAATGCTGGGTGTTCCCTTTAATAATATAAACTCGTGTATTGCGTGGTAGATGGGATTATTCCGAAATAGAATTCGTAAAGTTATATTAACAATAGTAGTAGCTTAGCAAAAGTTGCTTACTTGCGAAATGACATTGCCCAAGACAGTTGATAAACTCCGAAGACTTTTGGACAAAGTATAAGGATATCTTAATTTTTACATTCTCTTTTTGTTGGGAAGACATCAGAAAAAAACTTGCGATCGAACTGGACCTCTCTGTATTGATCACTGTACTGAGCAAGCGCTTGGCATTAATTGTAGCGTACTGCATTCTGACCGCAAACTCTTTAATTTCTCTTTTCAGCGCTTGTAGTTGAAATAAAATTTCCCATGTATTGTGTGTCCTAACAAAGCTTACATCAAATAGTAATAAAAGTAAAAGAAAACGAAAATAATCCACACACACACACACACACACACACACACACACACACACACACACACACACACACAAAAATATCTCCGTTATTTGGTAGCTACTTAAATTCTGTCGGGTGTAATCTGTTACGTAGACGGAGAGAAGACTTCTGAATTTCTTTAAATCAAGGTACTCGGCAGGAGATTCCTAGGAAATCACAATTGTCAAACGCGTAACAATTCGCCCTCATATTTGTGAACTTTCCTCTCTTAATCGTATTGTTTATCGCGGGGCGCAGAATAATGAGTGTGCACCTGCATGATCTCTGATTAATGTAAACGGACATTTTCAAGTTTTCTGAAATACTCTCTAATTTGCCTTACATAAATAGCTTTGATTGACGGAGATTTCCTTGCATATTTCTCCTAAGTAATAAAGTTGGACTTCAATCCGTTATTTCCCACTTGAAGCGAGGAATTCTGCGGTCGACAGCCCGTCAGCAGTCGCCAACCTGATTCGGCGGCAACGTGTGGAATCTCACCCCCTCCCATCCCCCACCCGGCGACGAAGGCGCCACCGCAAAGCACGCACCCCCTCTCCCTCTCCCGCAGCCCGCGCCAACCCCTACCCCACGCCGCCTCCTAATTGCGTTATTTAGCGCGTTCTGTTTAAACATGTAAATAGCGCCTGGCGCCAGGCCTCCGCGGAGCTTAAACCTGCCTGCACCGCCCCGGTCCGCCAGGATACCCGCCCTACCCTACCCTACCCTACCCTACCCGCCCTACCCTGCCCTGTCCCGTCCCGCTCTGCTCACTAGGCTCCTGTCCTTCCCGGCCCATGTCCCTCCCTGCCCTCAATCCTACCCACCCTCATCCCTCCCTACCTTCAATCCTACCCGTCCTCATCCATTCCGTCTTCGATCCTCCCAGCCCTCGTTCTCCACCACTCTCGACTCTCCCCGCCGTCGTCCCTCGCCATCGTTTCTCTCCGCTTTTTTCCCGCATTCTCTTTCTTTCCCCGCTCTTTCTTTCCCCGCTCTTTCCCCGCTCTTTCCTTCCCCGCCCTTTCTTTCCCCGCTCTTTCCTTTCCCGCTCTTTCCTTCCCCGCTCTTTCCTTCCCCGCTCTTTCCTTCCCCGCTCTTTCCGTCCCCGCTCTTTCCGTCCCCGCTCTTTCCGTCCCCGCTCTTTCCTTCCCCGCTCTTTCCTTCCCCGCGCTCTTTCCTTCCCCGCGCTCTTTCCTTCCCCGCGCTCTTTCCTTCCCCGCGCTCTTTCCTTCCCCGCGCTCTTTCCTTCCCCGCGCTCTTTCCTTCCCCGCTCTCTTTCCTTCCCCGCTCTCTTTCCTTCCCCGCTCTCTTTCCTTCCCCGCTCTCTTTCCTTCCCCGCTCTCTTTCCTTCCCCGCTCTCTTTCTTTTCCCGCTCTCTTTCTTTTCCCGCTCTCTTTCTTTTCCCGCTCTCTTTCTTTTCCCGCTCTCTTTCTTTTCCCGCTCTCTTTCTTTTCCCGCTCTCTTTCTTTTCCCGCTCTCTTTCTTTTCCCTCTCTCTTTCTTTTCCCGCTCTCTTTCTTTTCCCGCTCTTTCTTTTCCCGCTCTTTCTTTTCCCGCTCTCTTTCTTTTCCCGCTCTCTTTCGTTGCCCGCTCTCTTTCGTTGCCCGCTCTCTTTCGTTGCCCGCTCTCTTTCGTTTTCTCCTGCGTTGTTCCACCCCGCCTCGTCCCTCACTGTCCCGCCTCGTCTCGTTCGCCACGTCGCGTCCGGCCTGGCGCTGAGCGCCGCCTTCCATGCGCTGCCCTGCTGGCCGGCCGCGCGCCGCCTGGAGATGTCGGCGCGAGTGGCGGGCGTGGCTGCGACTGGGCCGGGGCGCAGGGAGAACTCGCGGGCGGGAGGTGCGGCCGGCCGTGAAAAGGCGGTTGCGCCCTCGCGAATTTCCCTTCGGGGCCGCTCCCCACGGACGCCGCTCAGCCCGCCGTCCTCCGCCGCGCCGGCGACTTCCCGCCCTGCCCCGCGGCCGCGCGCACACTGGGCCGCGCACGACGCGGCGGGTCGCCAGGAGCCTGAATCACCCACACGCCTGTTTGCGTCATTTCACTCAAATGAACAAGTGTTACAAAACCACACTGTGAGAAATAATTTACGTCAAATTACGAAGTATAACCGAAAGTACTAACTCGCAGCACGAGTCTCAAAGTGAAAACGTCGGCGAGGAAATGTAGAATCTACTACAACCACTTTTGATGTTCCTAATTTTATGGAATCGCATGAGCAAACGGGGATATTTGTCGAAAATAAAAGTGACAATGTAAGTAAACCATAACAACAAAGATACTTCAAAATACTTATCAAAGTCCCATATAATAATAGCTTTTGTGAAAGTTCTGGAGTCACTTTGTCTACAGCTCTCGTGGGGCAAGTAGAGAAAATATTTATTTCTGCTATCCGTGTCACAAGATTTCACAGCGTACAAGATCGTTCAAGGGAATGAGTGACGTATTTGTATCACTAGTCACAGAGCCTGGTATAATTCAGCTACTGTCAGGAAGAGAATCCCAGTAGTCGACTGCTCTGATAAGAGGTAGATTTCTGTATTTTCCCCAATCAATAATAAGTGAATACCGGAGTTGTATATTAACAGCCACGAACCGCGCGCGAACTTTCCACCGTCGTTTTTGTCTCCTTCTCCTCCCCCCTCTCTCTCACACACACGCACACACACACGCACACACACACGCACACACACACGCACACACACACGCACACACACACGCACACACACACGCACACACACACGCACACACACACACACACACACACACACACACACACGCGCACACATTAATGCGCAATAATAATAATACCACACACACACGCGCGCACGCGCGCACACACACGCGCGCGCCACACGCACACACACACACACACGCACACACACACACGCACACACACACGCACACACATGCACATACACATAATGCACGTACACACGCACAATAATAATACACACACACACACGCACACGCACACACACACGCACACGCACACGCACACGCACACGCACACGCACACACACACGCGCACACGCACGCACACGCACACGCACACACACGCACATACACACACACGCACATACACACACACGCACATACACACACACGCACACGCACACACGCACACACACGCACGCACACACACGCACTTACACACACTTGCATGCACTACATAATCACCTTTATCAAGACAGTCGACAGCTTTGAGCTTGTCCCGCATGGGCCAGTGCATTGCTGGTGAAGATACCTGGAAAAAGAAATCTTTAAATCAGACATGTAGGTCCACACCGTATCTTACATTTCAGCGGGGGAAGGAAAACCGCCATGTCCCGGGACATGATATGCCCAACACGTACAGGATTAATGACCTTAGCAGTTGATGCGCCTGGAAACACAAAATAACCAAGGAAGTAACAGCGTGCGCTCTGAGTATCTCGCGCCCACTGTACCTGTTGCCAATGCTTCGTCGCCCCCGCCGCCCCGCCGCTCCCGCGCTGGCTGGCCGCGATGTCGTGTTGTTTTATTTCGGATATTTTGAGGTTCTATTCATTCCGTTTGCGTGGTATCAAAGCGATGTTTTCACGGATGTTTCGCTGTGTGAGTGACTTTGGAGCGGTTTCAACCGTTACCCCTGGACGAGAAGAGTTTCACACCGTGCTATGTGTTCATTTAGATTCGTTTAATGTTTCATATTCTTTTACAAATTAGTCACAAAAGCTGAATAGTGAATATCATTTCCGTAAAACAAAGTTATTAAACTTCCTCTAATGAATGATCTATTGGTGGCTTGGTGCATTAATCATGATATTAACTTCAAAATTATATTTAACTAATGGCCTGCATCAGAAAAGTATACTGCTATCAAATGTGTGCAATATGGGATCCTGGAACAGCAAAAATTAACTGTTAGATTCGAGAAACGATGTGCGTAAATACTGAAACTTTATTTTTTCTCGTTGAAGGTTTTAAGGAGTAACGCTCTGATTCGGAGAATATATTCGAACATCATGTATGAAAAATTGAGCGTGAACTCAAATATTTACATTTTTACGTCAAAATCAAATGAATTTCATTGTTTTTTTGTATTTTTCTAGTCTTCGTGGGTAACAAAATCATTGTCACACTTCTCACACAGAGCTGCTGCTTAATTTTCCATCAGTATATGCGTATATTGAAATAAGCAATATAGATGACTGGAATATCATGAAGATTTTTACGTATTAATTCATCTCAAAAGTGTCTTATCGTGTTTCCACTACTTAGAAAAAATAAGAGGATCATTCTCGAATGACAAAACTTAATACCAACTTTTTAATTCAGTTACCTATGGTTATAATTGAAAGTAATTTGTTTCAAATAATTTAGAATTCACAGAACAAGAAATCTCAGAAACAGATTTGTGCTATAGGAATTCTAGCCTGAGAAATGATTAATATTTCTGTGGATACGAAGGAATTCAAACGGAAGAGTATTTATCTCACGTGATACAATACACCGAATTTTACAGATAAGAGTGCGGATTGACAAGATGACTATTCAGTACCTCAAGGTTGCGGGTTTGAATCCAGCGAAACGCGTCAATGTTGACTGGGTGTCGTGTCTCGCAGGCCGGAATCGCGAGTCATTTGTAATTGTAAGTCACGTGTCGGCAACGCGCTTGATTCGGTGGAACGTGTGTTCGCCGAATCGCTCTTAGGTGTGGTTGTTTACCTGTGTGTTGTGAGGTGCTGGGTTGTATCATCAACCACGCTTTTCCCTTCCCGTAATATTCCTCCTTTTCTGACACGTTCGCGTGGCTGAGGGGAACGTGCTAAAACATACTCTCGCTGGTGGTAGGCTGGGACTGACATCAGGGTACTACGAAATAGCCCTTCGATTCACAGAAACCTCATCGCCGCCAATATCTTCTCTTCCGGTGGCCCCGTCAGGTGGCATTCGGAAGAACTACAATTGAATGAATGTAACAATTGAATGCATGATGGTAGTATTCAAAGATAACTTTCAGTATAAATTTGTTTTCAAATTCTCCTGACAACTGGAAATAAAGTGGCGGAATAGACAGCGCAAAGGTATACGCTACATTCTGTTTCTAAGGACTTTACTACGGAACGGAGAAACGATATCTAGGCGCGGCTATGGTCTAGCCGGCTAGTATGTAACAAGCTAATTTATACCAGGATAGCATGGTCTACGCCAATATGTATTAGTAAGTACATACCGAAACTTCCGGCTACTTCAGTGTTAATGAGGAAAAAGCATGCCCACAGATCCTCTATTATTGAATAGCCAACATCCCTTTATGGCTATAGCAGCTCCGTACACTGGTGAGAACCGATACTTAATGTGACAGTCACATTGCCCACCGTTCTATCGTCAAAACAGCAACGTGGCCGACCGCCCACCCCAGCCCGCTCAGACGACTGTTTGCCCACCCAAGCCACCCACTTGGGAGGGGGCCCCTGTGCGTGGAGGGGTGGCGGGGAACGGAAAGGGGGAGGGGCGCCCAACCCAGCTAACTAGCGCGCACGCGAGCATAACTCACGTCCGCCTCCCCTCCCTCCCTCCCTCCTCGCCCCACCCCCTCGCTCAACCCCGCGCGCCGCCGTGCTGCGCTGCGCCGCGCCGCCGCCGCCCCGACCGGTGGCGCCACCAGCGCGCCGCAGCGCCCTGTCCATTGCCTACGCAGTGGCCCGACCCCGCTGCGGATCGCGAGGGCAACTACTCGCGCAACTTTTCTTGAACGATGACCTTGCTTCCCCCTCCCTTGGGTAATAAACAGTTGAAGGCAAACGATCGCAGCGAGCATTAATGACAACATTTCAAGCATTAAAACCTTGTTGGCGCGAAACAGAAGCTAGGCAGAGCTAGTTGCTTTCATAATCGAGAACTTCTGTTTAGATTTTTTACCATTATCTAAAGAAATGGCAGAGGCAGCTCCAAGTCCTGAAAGGGAGGCACCTACAACTCCTATCTAGTGTCCCTGCTGTTGCCTACCCAGACGTATGACCTCGCCGCACACATAGCAGGTTTAACTTCGATTTTCCAGAGGTTGACATTACTGTAAAGACTCTACTAGCCGACTTTGTAACTAATACCCCCACTCCTCCCGCATTTCTTCAATCCATCGTTCAAGAAAAGTTGCGCGAGTAGTGCTGACGTGACGACGTAGAAGGATGCGCGCGTTTGCCGCTTGGCGCTCTCTTCACGAGGCTCCACACATTCGGTGTTCGCCGAGCAACGACCTACTGCTCAGCCAATACCGAACAGCTGCTGTGTTCGGCGAATGTTACCTTCCTTTGATGTGTCCAAAACACCGACAAGCGGTGGGGAGAGCGAACACCGAATGTTCGTCACTCGGCTAATAGCAAGCAACTCATCCACATTGCTCGGCACCGGTAGAGGTAGCTCAGTGCATCAACTGATATCACTGCAGCGCATCTAACCGGGAGGTCCTAGGTTCGAGTCCTGACGGCGGCAGGATTTTCGACACTAGCTTTTCAGCTAGGTCGAATTCAGCTGCTGTCTGGAGGAGAATTCTAGCGGCCGGCTGCTCTGATCGGTAGTTGTCCGTGGTTTCTCCGATCAACCCCAGGCGAATGCCGGAGCAGTACCCTACCAAACGGGCCACGGACCGCGCGCGATCTGTCCTTCCTCTTCCTTGTCCTGTCCTCTCCCCTTACACACACACTTACACTAACATGCAATACACTACCACATATTTCGGGAGACCGGTCGGGAGCTTAGAGCTTGTTCCGGCTGGGGCGGTGCCCCGCTGGTGGGAGAGTCCAGGTTAGGGGGGAAGCCCCACTAGCCGACGGTAGGTTGGCGCCGGATCTCGCCATCCAGCGGGGGAAGATCACCGCCATCTCCCGAGAAAAAATGCACTACACTAACGGGACTAATGACCGAAGTAGTTGACGCGCCCGGAAACACGAAAAAATCAATCACATTAGTCGGGATTCGGCGAGCAGTTGCTCGCTCAATTAGCTTCGTCTTGCGTTGCGACGTGACTGGACGTTCGAGGCTGCTAACCGGGAGCGGTGGCTCAGTGCATGAACTGATGTCACTACTGCGTCTCTGACGAGGAGGTCCTACGTTCGAGTTCGGAAGGCGGCAGGATTTTCGACACTAGCTTGTGGGCTAGGTCTAATTCAGTCACTATCTAGAGAAGAATTTAAGCGGCTCTGATCGGTAGTTTTCCGTGGTTTCTCTGATCATCACCAGGCGAATGCCGGAGTAGTATCATAACTAACGGACCTCGGACCGCGCGCGATCTTTCCTTCCTATTCCTTGTCCTATCTTCACCCGTTACACACACGTTTAAACTAATATGAAATACACTACCACACATGCCGGGAGACCGGTCGGGGACTTAGAACTTGTCCCGGCTGAGGTGGTGCCCTGCTGGTGGGAGATACTTTGTTGGGGAAAACCCCGCAAGTCGACGGTAGTTGGCGTAAGATTTCGCCATCTAGTGGGGGAAGATCACCGTCACTCCTGATCAAAGACTTGTACAACACTTACGGAACTTCTGACCTCAGTAGTTGACGCGCCCGGAATCAGTAATAATCAATCAATAAATCAGTCAATCAATCATTCAATTGAGGCTGCGAAACGCAACTGGGCTGAAGTTACTATTGAAACGAGTCCAAATTGTATTTTATTTGTATTTCATCTGTGATTGACTCCCAAACAAAAATTAGAGTATACTCACGGCCTAGTAGAATTGGAAGTCACATGTTGACAATATTTGATGCCACGGAGACTACCTACTTAAGGAAAAACGACGAAAAATCAACAATCAGAAAGGAATTGAACGTCCTTTATGGACGTGAAGTTGGGCTGTTTTTGGGCCAGGGATGAACGCTTGAAGCATAGGTGTGTAATTGTGTGGTGCGTTTGAAATCAAAGACGTAATGTATTGACGGACTAATAATTTACGGCAGAACTCAGAAAGGGAATGGACTTCAGTATTTGGGAGAGTCATCATACCTGTAGCTATGTGCGAGTTAATTTTTGATGATGAATAAATATTATCTTTTATTTTTAATTTGAAGTGTTTTCACTTAAGTATATTTTCAATAAGTTGCTTTAATCAAATCTACGGTGTATAGGGAGAATCATCAGCCCTGAATAAATATTAAATGAATGTATTTAATTTATACCATTAAGTAGATTCATTATTTTTTAATTAACGGAAAAATCTCACAATACATAAATGGTAGCAAGTATTGATTCAGCATTGTAGGTTTCAATTTTATAATCGCATAACAGGATAATATTTGACAGATTCTTAGGCCCTCCATTGATTTTCGCGGGTTTCCCAAACATTAAAGGAGCTGTATCTCTGCTGTAGTGTGACTTATGGTTCTCTCTCACCGAGACCTTCATTTGTAAATAGACACGTATGTCTATCGTGTGTCTATGTCTAAACATGTTCAATATAAAGCGTCTAGGGAATGTGTCATTGCTACAGTGACTGCTACTTATGCCTCAACGATTGAGATTAAAATGAGGGAATAACCATAAATGATTATCCTCATTTAGTATCATCAAGAAGTGCTGGGAGTCTATCTGGAAATGCACTGCTTCATGTGAGCATCAATACGCGAATATTCCGAATTGCGTGGCGGCGTTGTCGTAACATTGGGCTTGGTACTGTCTTATGTGCACTGCAATGCCTCTGGTGACCGTTTTTGCTAGTTTAGTAAAGGTCACCTTATGGATTCCTAGTAAAATCATTTTAATCTATTTGATTAGATGTAATTTCAATCTATTTAATTTCATTAATGAACTCACTAGAATTTCAGATCAATTTTACTTGATAGTGTATTAATAATTATTCGATGTTCATAAAATTTGATTGCAATACGCTGTACACAAATTAAATCGTAGGAACGTGGTAACAAAAAGATATGTTGGATTTTTTTAAGAGACATACTATTACTTCAGTTTTAGGCCATTACAGTGTTATTTCTTGCTTTCTTTTCTTGAAAGTTAGTTTTTCTTTGCCTTTGGCGTCGTGTAGGCTCTAATGTTTTGGTTGAATGGGATAACTTTCACGTCAGGCACTACTCTAATTAGTGTTCTAATGTGGTGGTATTATCTGAGAGTGCTTTTTGCTGTTCTTGGCGAGCGCTGAAAATATAAAATTATTATCGATCAGACATAAATCAAAGTGAAAACAAACGTGGTTGTCTGTGCAAGAGGTTTTCTTGAAAAATATCTTTGGATCTAATGTTGCCATTATTTCATTCAACTACCATTAATATTTATTCGACCGAGAGCGTGTAGAGAAACGCATAAATTGCTTTAATTTATTTCCTTTTCATACAAATGTTTTCACGTGTAGATTAAGCTTTTTTAAATAGATTTTGTGAAGTATATGAAATAAACAACGAATGGAGGAGAATCTATTCTATCGTTTCAAAGAGTAAACTGTGGTCTGTCACACAATGCAAACGCACAATACTAGAAAGAGTTTTGGTTTTGAGAATCAACATAATTGATTATGTACCAAAAAAAATAGTATAAATATGATTAAGATTTCTCTTATTTACAATCTAAATATATTTTAGCTGAGAAAAAATTAAGCAGACCAAAAATGAAATTAGTCGTTCGTCACTGACTAATTTCTACTCCTAAATGTAAAATAAGTTTAATCTTCAAACACTTATTTGTTTTATGGTCACACGCAGTACTTTCGCCTCCGGTAAACTTCATAATATTAGTTTTTCTTTACATGAATCAAGAAGGAATTTTTAATTTACATAAAGGGTACGATATATTGAGTAAGCAAATTAAAAAAAAAATTTACAAAAGAGATTATCTGCAAAATCAGTATTGAACAGTACCTTGGAAAATCTTCGGTAACACAATATAGGAGTAATACCAGAAAGTAATACATTAAAAGCTAATGAATTAGCGACTAGGAAATCAAGAAAAATATGAAAATACCATCTTCTAAAATTTTAACTACGTAACCAAACTAACGAATTCGGAGCTATTTTTTATTTAAAAATCGGAATATTCAAGAATACCTAGCAGAAATTCACGGTGCCAGTATCATTTTCGTTGGCTTTCAATAACACTACACAACATCTTCTGTATTAAAGCCGAACAAACAAGTCTTCGCTAAAGCCCAACAAACAACTTCCTTTTGTAAATGATTCTACCAGATATTTCTACCGGCTGTTCTGATCGGTAGTTTTCCGTGGTTTCTCCGACCAACACCAGGCGAATGCCGGAGCAGTACCCTACCAAACGGGCCACGGACCACGCGCGATCTTTCCTTCCTCTTCCTTGTCCTATCCTGTCCCCTTACACACACACACACACACACACACACACGCACACTTACACTAACATGCACTACACTATTACATATTCCGGGAGACCGGTCGGAAGCTTAGAGCTTGTCCTGGCTGGGGCGGTGCCCCGCTGGTGGGAGAGTCCTGGTTAGGGGGAAACCCCACTAGCCGGCGGTAGGTCGGCGCCGGATCTTGCCCTCTAGCTGGGGAAGATCACCACCATATCCCGAGAAAACCATGCACTACACTTACGGGGCTAATGACCAAAGCCCTTGGCGCGCCCGGAAACACGGATCAATTAATCAATCAATCAGATACTTCTCTCATATTTATTGCACACAGTGTTCATTTTAATTTATTCTAAACAAAAGGTATAATTATTTCGTTTGTATTATAACAGTTTGTGTTATAACCGTCGTTTTCGTTATAACAGAAACGGAACCGAAAACTGGAACAGGCGCGATCACGTTCAGGTGTTTTTGCTGTTTAGTACGACGACCAATGATGATGGACACTTACCACGAACTTGGCGCTAATGCGAGTGGACCTTGAGAAAGGCCCTTCCACTGTCCTGTGTGCAAATAGGTAACTACAGAATACCTAATTTCTCGCCAAATGATGTACAAGCATCGTGGAGCAACGTTGACTATTTTTGAAGACTAACCTCATATCTATCACCTACGTGATGGTACGAAGTTAAGATAGTTGACCGTGGATAATACATTTTTGTCGTTCCACAAAGAACCTTGTTTTTAAAGCTCACGATATGAGTTAACCACGGTTTTGGAGATCAAAAAATGCATATGAAACTTGTACGCTCGCGCAACAATTTTGCTGAAGGATTTTTCTTTTACCGCATGCGGATGGCGGGATGGGAAATTTCTCTCTTTAAACCTTTCGCTCAAAGTTAATGAGAAACCCTACAGCAAAAATATGTTCATTTTCAGACATTCATTTTTATTTTAACGCATATATTTTGACGATGCAGTGATGTGTACATCATCATCAACAACAACAGCAACATGCAGGGAAATCAATAATTTTGGAAATTGCATTGTATATTGTGTTCTAAGGATGTGCTCCGTAATTTGAAAAGTACTTTGATTAGAAAAAACAGTTAGGCTCTAGTGTTTTGATTAAATTAAAGAACAACTTTTACACAAGAAAAGACATTTAACATTGTACTTGTAGACTCATTCTAAGAAAAAATATTGTATCATGACGTTAGAGGTACAGTGGGTAATATGAGAACAATGAAAATATAAGAAGTAGCAAGTGATTGTCTTAGTCCCATTCCCATAGGATTATAATTCGAGAACGGTTTCTTCAGTATGGGAGGTTACAAACTTTGCAGATGAGAAAAGAAAATTTATCTAAGCTCGATGACAACTCTGAATTTATTTTTATGCCTTCTACTTCAATGAGTCTTACGAGGACTATAAAGCGAATTCGACTGTCACTATGACGCCTGTCTCGCGTCGGGATCTGTATAGCGGGCTGCCCATTTCCATCCGTAAACATCTGTACCCTCTAATACCCAATTCCATTCCCTCAACAGGAAATGGTCACGCTCTGAATCAAGGCACTCGGGGGTCCGAATTGGTGTTCCGGTCTTAACCGCACGTGACGATCATGTTTTAGTTTCTTTCTTAAAAAGTTCACAAGCAATGGCTAATTTTGGAACTCGGACACCTGGAGCAGAGTATTGCATTGGTGAGAAAAACCTCGGAATCTTGTAGGTCGAGCCAAGAAGTTTCTCAGCGCGCCCGTCCTCCCCGCGCCCTTCCTCACAACGCCCTCCAACTCCTGCGCCCCTCCAACTCCTGCGCCCCTCCAACTCCCGCGCCTGTCCAACCCCCGCGCCTGTCCAACCCCCGCGCCTGTCCAACCCCCGCGCCTGTCCAACCCCCGCGCCTGTCCAACCCCCGCGCCTGTCCAACCCCCGCGCCTGTCCAACCGCCGCGCCTGTCCAACCCCCGCGCCTGTCCAACCGCCGCGCCTGTCCAACCGCCGCGCCTGTCCAACCCCAACAATACATCTTTCGTCTACCGCCCCCGTCCTCCTGACCCACCTATGGCCCCACCCCGCACCGCCAGTGCCCGTCCTGCCGCTTCCACTGCCCTCAGCAGGCCTGGCGCTGCCGGGAGCCGTCGGCCCGCCCGGGCGCGGCTGTCCCGCTGCGGGCGCAGGCGGGGCGGGGCTGGGCTGGGCGGAGGGGTGGGGAGCACCGAGGCGCGGAAGGCCGTAAAGGGGAAACGTTCTTCGCTGCTGCAGCTTGCAGTCACCCCATTGCCAGGCGCCGCATTCCACCTCAGCTCGCCCTCACTTCTGTGGCTGCCAGTCCAACAACGGCACGATGTGGTACGCGCGTGTTCTCTTCCCGAGCGTTTTTTACATTCTAAGAGTATCCATGGCAAGTAATGAGTGTTCTCGTAAGCAACACAACTGCTACTTTTCTGCAACTCAATGTTTACTGTAACTAATAGGTTGAGAGACTGCGTAATAGAAAACATGAGTCATCCGGTCATGAGAGTAGTCGAATTCTCTTGTCTAAACTAAACGAATGTCTGTCTGGGTGCGTCACACCCCTGTGCAAGGGCTGACGTCAAAATTAACTATTTGTTAAACAGGGGCGTTATGAGATCGACCAACGGTAATTTAAAGTTTATGAAAATGTAAGAAAAAAGTTTTAAAGATAAATAACAGAAACTTGTCAGTGTCTTAATCTGAAATTTTCACGTATCATTAACCATCAACCAAATTGTGAAGTATCCAATTTATGCCGCACGTTAAAAATGGTTTGTAGCGCGATTCCTTAGTTTTTAGATCTCTAATCTGTACTAAAAACTTAATTGATTTGATTAATTGTGTGTTAATTGGTTAATTGATTAATTGATTTGATTAATTGTAAGTTAACACATCAACATGTGTTAACTTAGTGAATAACACCGAAAGAAAATAATCAAAATATTCCCTTACACATTCATTTGTTCTTGCCTGTCACCAAATCTCAGAAAATGTAACATTAATTATAGTGCAATAATGAGTATATTTTATATATTGTGGATTACTTTTTTCTTTCACATTTACCTAAAAATCGTGGACTCCATTTTGTTCCTACATATGAATGTAGTTCATTTCAATACATTTTTAAATACGTTAGGAGAGGAGAGCGGACTGTATTTTATCGCTCCGCGTTCGTTCCCGAAATTTGCTCCCTTTGTGCGTGTGGATTTTTCGTGTCTGTGGAGCCCTCTGTCGTCGGCTTATCGGTTCGTTTTTCGTTTCCGAACGCAGCGTTTTGCTTACCCCGGCCGCTCGGCGAGCGCCGTTCTTTTGATACTCGAACCGTGATTGTGAGTGACCCGTTACAAATGCATATCAGACTACAAATTAGAACCACATTCATAATCAGAAAGTTGGCGAATGCTATGTGGAAATTTTCGTCATTTCAACATTTGTTAATGTTTTTTTTTCGCCGAATATGAATTCATTAAAGAACGCTGTAGATCTTTAATTTAGAAAAAAAAATGTTTCGAAATGAAAGAGATTTGTTTGAAAGGGAGAACAGAAATTTGAAAAAAAACTTTATAAGTAATCTAATGTATAAAAGACATTTCAAGGTTGATGCAAGTGATTCGGAAGCGATTAGTTTCATTTTTCGTGATTATAGATCAAGAGCAATGTAAAAGCATCGCAGCAGCGAAAGAATAACTAAACACAGTATTAGTGACAGGGAAATTCCTCTGTTTTCTTCGCTACTATGTAGGTCGAGGTCAAACCCTGTCTAATTGAATCTTGGATGTAATCGTATGACGATAATTTAAGCCTTGTTTGTAGTATCTTGAGAACACAGAAAAGTATTTCATGTTGAGGTAATGAGAACTGAAAGTTGTTTATGTACTTGCCTTGACTTAAGTTTAGCGAGCCATTATTTCTCCACCTTACTCGTTTTCATTTGTCTCGTTATTCCCGCGAATTACCTTCATTCACAAAATGAAACGATAGTACAATCTTGGAAGTTCTACCTTCTAATAACACTAACTGTCGTTGTACTGTGAACTCTTTAACGTGAATTAGATCTTTGAGTTTTTCCCTCTTTTATTTATTCCTGACATTAACTTGCATATTTACTTTGTACATCATTAAATAATATAAATGACCATCATTTAGTCAGTAAATTGAGATAACGGTAAATTGAGAAGAAAAACTGTGTTCGTTAACATTGTTTCAAATGTAACAGCAGACTAAAATTGGTATTATTATTATTATTATTATTATTATTATTATTATTATTATTATTATTATTATTATTATTATTATTATTATTATTATTATGCAGTTGTTCAAGATCATTATCATTGTATCAGTGAGGCAATTGTAGTAGAAATAATTATTACATTTAAAAGCAATAGATTAATTACATTAGAGTAGTACATTGAATCTCATCAAACAAGTGTATTTATTTAACGAATTTATATTTTATAAGAAAATGTCTCTATTTTACACAAAGTCGAAGCAACGTGTTCAGAAAAAAATGTTTTTTTCGTAAATGGTTTGATCATTAATCGTGACAATAATGTGATCTTAAAGCACATTGACATGACTATAACAGCATTCAATGAAAAAATACACATCTGAAGACATTAAAAAAAAGAACCGTAATAATGTTATTATTTTAAACTAATTGCACAGAAATGACTGCATTGAAGGAACGCAAGCAAAATATGAGCACCCACAGCAAATAAGGGGTAAATATTGCGTGTGGTATTATGGGGTG
The DNA here is from genome assembly GCA_011170035.1 of Teleogryllus occipitalis. Classification (NCBI taxonomy): domain Eukaryota; kingdom Metazoa; phylum Arthropoda; class Insecta; order Orthoptera; family Gryllidae; genus Teleogryllus; species Teleogryllus occipitalis. Next base: position 40,688 of record BLKR01009296.1, read on the forward strand.
GTGCGATTAAACTTGGCCCGACGGCTCGTCGAGGGCAGCAAATGCGCTTAGAAAGAAGAGGAGAGAGAAGTGACTGAGAGAGAAGTTCTCGCTACGTTGACGAGCGGCGAAGCAACCATTGTGGACGAGTTAGCCTTGCATTACGGAAACAAATAGAAGTGCATGGTTTACTGTGATAGTCTCATGATGAGGGTTTATCCCCGTGCATTGACCTTATTTATATGTGCGTTGTGTGATTGTTCAAGGGCAGTTTGTGTGAGCTGTAAGATGTCAGTTGGAAATCAGGTGATCAGGTTTTGATTGAAAAAATTAGAAGGATTTTTGATTGTAGTAGAGTGGAAATAGTAGAAAGAGTAGAAAATGAACTGCATGAAAATAAAACGCTTCACTTTTAAAAACATGTCGAAATGAATGAAAGATGTGCCGCTCTTCTTGCCATCTTCGATGCTTCCAGAATAGCGACTACATGGAACGCATTGTAATTCTTACGCCCCTTTCACGAGTCGCTTACCAAATGAACCATTAGTAAATAAATCTATAAATGTATAAAGATTAGTCATTGACATAATACTTAACTTCTATTCTGAGAAAGAGTTAATATTTATTATATGTAATAAAAATATATTAATCTTAAGGTAATTTTCTATTGGAATTCTGCGTCTGTTAAAGAAATTTCATTTCCATCTTTAAAACTAATTTCTCATGTTGATATACAAATAGTATTTTCTTATTTCAGAAGTTAAAGTATACTTCTTATTCTTCCTCTTAAATTATGGTACTTGAGACCACTCTTTTTGTGCTCAAAATAGCCTAGCCATCTCGTTAAACGACCAAGACTTCAAATTCAAATGCTGCGTACTTTATTTAAGGAAAGCTGAAGAGATACTGCAAGTAATGCACAGAATTAAGTTTACGGGAGTTCCTTGAATAAATAATCCTCCGGGCGTTGGCTTCTGCGCGACCGTTCTGTTTTACGGGGGCTGAAGCCGATTGAAATTATCGGTTCCGCTACGGTTCACCGCGCTTACGCGGTTCATTACGACTGCCAACCGGGTGTTCTGGTTCAGTGCAGTCGGGGGAATCGTTCCGACCCAAGACGCGTTCGCAGAGTCGGAGGCGGCGGTGGTGGAGTCGGAGGCGGCGGTGGTGGAGTCGGAGGCGGCGGGTAAAAGAGAATTTTATACAATTGATTTGTGATACAGAATTCATCAGTATTTTGTTCAGACATATTTCTGCTGCATTTGGCAAGATTTCCCATCCGAACTCTCCCACGAATATTGTAATCTTTTTTCTGCTTTCGCGCTACCGCATTCGATCATCACTATTACGTTCTCGGTGCGTGTAAGCGTTTGAAATTCCGCAGACATTTCATCTTGTATTTTGTTTATTTACAATGCAAATATAAACGTTTTTAAAGATATGATTAAGAAATGGATAGCTTGTTGAAATAGTACATTTTTACGGTATATTCTTTCCCGCTGTCTTTAATAGAAGAAATATTGTTTTGTATTAGCGTGAAGACAGTCTGTTCAATCATGGTCTTTCAGTAAATACGAAGCAAATAAGTGATGTTTTTCTTTCGAAAGATACGTAACGTTTCATTTATCGACTCTGGAATATGCTAAACTAGGTATTTAAGACTGCAGTAGATGGTTTATGTTTATACTCGTATTTGTAACTGTATTATTCTTATTTAGCCAACTAGGGATACCGGGAGCGGTAGCTCAGTGCATCAACTGATGTCACTGCAGCGCCTATGACCGGGAGGTCCTAGGTTCGAGTCCTGACGGAGCAGGATTTTCGACACTAGGTCGAATTCAAAGCGGAGAAGAATTCTAGCGGCCGGCTGCTCTGATCGGGAGTTTTCCGTGGTTTCTCCGATCAACACCAGGCGAATGCCGGAGCAGTACCGTGACAAACGGGTCACGGACCGCGCGCGATCTGTCCTTCCTCTTCCTCTTCCTTGTTCTATCCTCTCTCCTTACACACACACACTGACACTAACATGCACTACACTACCACATAATCCGGGAGATCGGTCGGGAGCTTAGAGCTTGTCCCTGCTAGGGCGGTGCCCCGCTGGTGAGAGAGTCCTGGTTAGGGGGAAAACGCCACTAGCTGACGGTAGGTCGGCGCCGGATTTCACCATTCAGCGGATCACCACCATCTGCAGAGAAAAACATGCACTACGCTAACGGGACTAATTACTAAAGCAGTTGACGCGCCCGGAAACCCGAAAAATAAATCAAAACCAACTAGGGATAGTTGTGTTAAGTAGTCTATCGGTGTGGCGGATATGGGGAACGGATGATGTGTTTAGCGACGGGGAGCGCGGATTATGGTATGCTGAGGTGGAGTGCAGGGAGGAGAGCACAAAAGGCAAACCGTACATGTGTGTGGTGGGGCGCGGCTGGCGAGACGAGAGACAGAACGAGGCGCGGTGGACGAGGCGCGGCGCGGTGGACGAGGTGCGGCGCGGTGGACGAGGCGCGGCGCGGAGGACGAGGCGCGGCGCGGTGGACGAGGCGCGGCGAAGATCTAAAAGGACGCAGTCACCGAAGGGGATAGCGCTCCGGCGTATCTCCAGAGCCACCTCCTACCCCCACAGCCTCCCTGGCTGCTCTGCATATTTAATACGCGCGCCGAACCCTCACGCGGCGAAAGTTGGGCCTCCGACCGAATTTCCCACCGCAGGACCGCGTTTGCGTTCTGATTACATTCGATGCAGGTTAATTTTTGATAATTATATTTCGAACGCGCAGGGGGAAGGCGACGTGGACTTCCGCCCCTCCGTGCGAGTGTCGGAGATGGCTTTGGTCGAGTGGAAAGTTTCCGGGGAGAGGCAGAAATGGAAAGCTGGGTTTCGGAGTGGGTAGCAGGTTCAGGGACAAGGGAATTTTTATTGATGAAAATTTGGGTCACAGGGAAAATGGAACACAATTGAAGGAGAAAGACTGCCAAAGAAATTGCCAAGACGAGAATTATAGTTATATTATTCGGAAAAAACACTTTCTCTCCGCTCCGATAATGGAAATTTGGTATAATTGACATTTATTTGTTTGGGGGTATTTTGCAGGGAGACCGCCATTAACTATAGTCTAGAGTACCTTACCCAGCCGTCTTTTGAAGCTTGTCCGCGGCTCGGTTTTATTGATTGATTTTTTCGTGTTTCCGGGCGCGTCAACTACTTCGGTCATTAGTCCCGTTAGTGTAGTGCATGTTTTTTTCTCGGGAAATGGCGGTGATTTTCCCCCGCTGGATGGCGAGATCAGGCGCCAACCTACCGTCGGCTAGTGGGGTTTCCCCATAACTAGGACTCTCCCACCAACGGGGCACCGCTCCAGTCGGGACAAGCTCTAAGCTCCCGACCGGTCTCCCGGAATATGTGGTAGTGTAGTGCATGTTAGTGTAAGTGAGTGTAAGGGGAGAGGATAGGACAAGGAAGAGGAAGAACAGATCGCGCGCGGTCCGTGGCCCGTTTGGTAGGGTACTGCTCCGGCATTCGCCTGGTGTTGATCGTAGAAACCACGGAAAACTACCGATCAGAGCAGCCGGCCGCTAGAATTCTCCTCCAGACAGCCACTGAATTCGACCTAGCTGAAAAGCTAGTGTCGAAAATCCTGCCGCCGTGGGGAGTGGGAACCTAGGACCTCCCGGTTAGAGGCGCTGCAGTGACATCAGTTGATGCACTGAGCTACCGCTACCGGTTCCGCGGCTCAGGTCCAAAGGGATCTTCTTCGAGCAGGCGCGTGCTGTGGGCGTCCCCTGACACACCTGGGTGTGAATCTTACTTCCTCCGCCAGATGTCAGTCTCATTGAATTATATCCGAACTGTGTGGCGCTAGAAAGTTTTATATTGTTCGGATGGGAAATTGTCGAAGATATTTAATGTTGCCGGGCCCCGGTCAGGGTTCTTTCACAAGCTACATTCATGTCATGGCCACTGTTGGATTTTCCGCCGTTCCAAAATTCACACGACTCATCGCATACGCCCACAGGGGGTTCAAAGGCCATGAATCTAACCACTCGCCCATCGAGGTGCACTATAATTGAAAACAGAAAGACGAGAAGTGGTACGTAGTCGATTCGTCGAGGTTGTGTGAAAGAAGAATTAGGTGCACCTGAAAGGGTAGGAAGTTGAAAACGGTTTGGATGCAAGTGACTAGGGTGAGAAGAGGCAAAAACCCTTGATTAGTTATTTTTTGTTTCGATAATAATTTTGAAAAGCAAGACGACAATTTGACGTCTTTTTAAAATTTTGAACATTCGTAATATTACTTTCAATAATTTATTAGCAGACACATCAGCAACACTGCAGGATCTGCAGTTTCGATGTATTAAATGTAAATTGTACCAGCAAAATTGCAATCAAGAAAGGAAGGATGCCACTCTACCATTGCATTAATTAGTGCGAAAAAACTGAATTACTAAGTTATGTTTTGGTGCGAGTCTAATTTCAATGTATTCATCCTTCGGTAATGATTTTTATAAGAAATTTAATTACATTTTATTATAATTTTTAATTTGATTATTTTTATTCACCGTTTTCAATAATGTATCGATAAACATTCGAAAAATTAATATTTTCAACAGAGAAATAACGTGTCAATTACTTTATGGTTCTGGAAATCGATATCTATTGAATATATTTATTGAATAAAGTCATTACAAGTCTATCCATTGAAATATGGATCGAATAAAGTGCAGACAATCCAACAAAATCTCTTGCGGGTACTTGTACATATTCTAACTTACTTGTATGTATTGAAATTGAAAATCTTTGAAGGGAGGTGACATTTGAATATGGAAGCGGTACACGGCATTTGAATATAGAGCATGAAGACTCCATTACGATTGAAGTCATCTATTTCTATTCGAAGATGTGATCGGTGCAAACACATGGAAAAGAGGGATTGAGAATGAGGGATCACAGTTCTGGAATGAGAATGGTAGCCATAGAGGTCATGATAACGAGCGGTGAAAAGGATAACGATTTGTGGATGACGATAGGAGAGTAGGGTTGACGACGACCGCTGAGAATGAGGATAACGGGTGGGTCGAGGGTTGCTGAAGAGCAGGGCACTGACGGTTGAGGGTAGAGGATGGAATTTGCGGATGAGGACACGAACGAGTAAGAACCACATCGATCTGAAGGAGGGCGAAGTGCGTCGGGTTGAGGATACTGGGTGAGGTTTGCAGATGAGGATGAGAGGATAGGTTGATGATGCGAATGAGGTTGCGGCAAGTGGGTTGAAGATAACGGGTAGGGGCTTGCAAAAGGGAACAGAGCGCGTAGGGCTGAGGATACGGGGTGGAATTTATGGATGACGATGGGAGGAGTAGGGTTGGCGACAGCAAGGGGTTCGGATTAGGTTGCGGCAAGTGGGTTGAAGATAACGGGTCGGGGGTTACAAAAGAGGACAGAGCGCGTAGGGCTGAGGTTATGGGGTGGAATTTATGGATGACGATGGGAGGAGTAGGGTTGGCGACAGCAAGGGGTGCGGATTAGGTTGCGGCAAGTGGGTTGAAGATAACGGGTCGGGGGTTACAAAAGAGGACAGAGCGCGTAGGGCTGAGGATACGGGGTGGAATTTATGGATGACGATGGGAGGAGTAGGGTTGGCGACAGCAAGGGGTGCGGATTAGGTTGCGGCAAGTGGGTTGAAGATAACGGGTCGGGGGTTACAAAAGAGGACAGAGCGCGTAGGGCTGAGGATACGGGGTGGAATATATGGATGACGATGGGAGGAGTAGGGTTGGCGACAGCAGGGGGGCGGATGAGGTTGCGGCAAGTGGGTTGAAGATAACGGGTGGGGGCTTACAAAGAGGACAGAGCGGCGTAGGGCTGAGGTTATGGGGTGGAATTTATGGATGACGATGGGGAGGAGTAGGGTTGGCGACAGCAAGGGGTGCGGATTAGGTTGCGGCAAGTGGGTTGAAGATAACGGGTCGGGGGTTACAAAAGAGGACAGAGCGCGTAGGGCTGAGGTTATGGGGTGGAATTTATGGATGACGATGGGAGGAGTAGGGTTGGCGACAGCAAGGGGTGCGGATTAGGTTGCGGCAAGTGGGTTGAAGATAACGGGTCGGGGGTTACAAAAGAGGACAGAGCGCGTAGGGCTGAGGTTATGGGGTGGAATTTATGGATGACGATGGGAGGAGTAGGGTTGGCGACAGCAAGGGGTGCGGATTAGGTTGCGGCAAGTGGGTTGAAGATAACGGGTAGGGGCTTGCAAAAGAGGACAGAGCGCGTAGGGCTGAGGTTATGGGGTGGAGTTTATGGGATGACTATTTAGGGAGTGGAGTAGGGTTGGCGACAGCAGGACCTGATTGAGGTTGCGGCAAAAGGGCTTGAAGATAATCAGTGGGGGTCATAAAAGAGGACAGAGCAAAGTAGGGCTGAGGGTTATGGGTGGAATTTAAGTGGATGACGATGGGAGGGAGGTAGGGTTGAAGACAGCAAGGGGTGCAGATTAGGTTGCGGCAAGTGGGTTGAAGATAACGGGTAGGGGCTTGCAAAAGGGAACAGAGCGCGTAGGGCTGAGGATACGGGGTGGAATTTATGGATGACGATGGGAGGAGTAGGGTTGGCGACAGCAAGGGGTTCGGATTAGGTTGCGGCAAGTGGGTTGAAGATAACGGGTCGGGGGTTACAAAAGAGGACAGAGCGCGTAGGGCTGAGGTTATGGGGTGGAATTTATGGATGACGATGGGAGGAGTAGGGTTGGCGACAGCAAGGGGTGCGGATTAGGTTGCGGCAAGTGGGTTGAAGATAACGGGTAGGGGCTTGCAAAAGAGGACAGAGCGCGTAGGGCTGAGGATACGGGGTGGAGGTTCGCGGATGAGGACGCGGACGGGTGAACGCAGCGGTGGCATGGGGCGCAGCACACAGATTAAGCCCCCTGTATCCGGATTAGCGCGTGGTTAATTATTTAAAAATTAAAGGTTCATTACCACCGGAGCCCTCGCCGCGTGGAGGTTGCTCCAGCCGCCGACGAGCGGCGCTAGTGCTGCCTAGGCGTGCGGTGCGGCGCTGCGCCGATGCTGGTCCCGGTGGGAGGCGGTGAGCATCAGTAAGGACACTGGAGAGACGGGGATGTGGGGGGGGGGGGGTTGAAAAGGCTCGGCGACGCAAGCTCTGGGATTGGAAAGAATCAAAGCCTGATGAGATCTGGGTGAAAACGGTAATAGAGAAATTCTGTAGTTCATTCGTGGATTTTAGCAGAAACTTGCTCGCTTTCTATGTAATTGTATTGTATGGAAAGGCTTCAGGGTTTCAGAGAATGAACTTATTTCATACTTTCTGTATACAATGTTAGTGGGGTGTGTCCGGATGAGATTTTTGCCGAGGAATTTTCTATAGGTACCTGGCTGAGAATATGTGTGATACTGTCGAATGGCGTCGATCGTTCGTAATGCAAATATTATCAATATTATTTTCGAATATATATAATTTTTAAAATAACTAGTTAGCGTGATTGGAAATGAAATCGGGGGACCTGGCATACGGCCAGTTAAATTACCAATAAGCTTCTGAGTCGACCAGTACTACCAACATATATTTGGGCCTGTTTTCCTATGTGATACTTGTGGAATACGAGTTGTATTCATGTCTCGATACTCCATATTCTCTAGATTAACTTCTTTAGTGTGAGGTAATACAAACATTTGTTGTAATATTTGTATCATCCTTCTGTTGAATTGTAGCTTCAAATCGAGATTATTAACTAAAATTACGGAAGACCTCCATTTTCATATTGTCTTCCATACGAAAGCACTACCAAGTGTTATATAATTATACTCTCTAACAGGTGATTTTTGGAATTTCAAAACAGTACAGAATGAGACTTCACTCAATTCTTGCGTAATGGAAATATAATCTAAAATGTAACCTTTCTTTCGTTATTGGATTGTAATGGAATCCTGACAGGTTATTTTCATTTATTCTCTTGTAGTTTTGGTATCATGATAGTTACATCGGTACGTATGGAAGTGTCGTATTCACTTAAATTGCCTTTCTATGAACTTAATCCGCCAGCTGCAAGTCCCACTCGAATCCTCTCTCTCCAATATTTGCGCGCACATTCGAGTTCCCTTGCTGTTCTTTTTAATTTGGTTTCCGCAGCCGACCAAAGTGATGCGGCCATAAACAATTTCCACGAACATCCACTGGCGTTTCAGAGAAATGTCTGCCGCATACGTTGTTGCCGAATCGTTCCGGAAGCCCTCTCCAATGAGATTATCCGAATTTTTGTTTACCGTCCAACAGGCGGGTCATTTCAATCAACAAGCACCCGGGATAATATCCCATTTAGAGAGTTTATGCATTATTGAAGATAATATTACCATTTTGGCAAATCGTTTTAATTTTTCGTACCGTTTATACGAGTTTGCGGATAACGTTCAACACACCCCCAAAAATCCATGAAACTGCTCACACAAACACACACACACACACACACACACACTCCCACACACAGTAAGCATGTAGCCGAGGAGATCAATGTTAACGTACTCTCCCCGAATCCGCATACTGAAAGTGATTACTCCACGGTTTTGTGGAAAAGCGCAATTTTTTAGTGGGTCTATCTATTTCGTGGAGACAAAGGATTCAGGTTTGGCGTTTGTTTTAAATACTCCACATGCTCCAAACAAAAGGTCAGTTTTCAATATATTTTGGCAATTCAGGGTGACAAAAACGCCAAATGGAGATAAAAATGAAGTAAAAATAACAGAATTATTGATTAGACAATCATTTTCATTAATTATGGGCACAATCCAGTAATATTTCGACGGCGCCATCTTCTGTCACATTGATGTAGATAATCTCCTAAAACATGTCATTGATTAAAATAGTCTTTACTACATGAACTGTGTTGTACCGATCTATTTTCCAACTACATTTATACGAACTGAAAACTGTAGAGCCGTCGAGAACGGCAAATATAATTTAATAGATGCAACTATAACTTCATAGATGGTACTTCAATCTTGTAATTGTATCGTATTGGAAACACTTTTACTGCAAGATCTAATCTTTTTTTGTTAATTTCTATTACATTTTTGTGTAATATAAATTGTTACTGTTAGTGTTTCGAATAATTCGGAAGATAACAATAAATTATTGGAGTTGTAATTTACAAAAGTTAGTAATTTGTTTCCCAATCTAAATAATGTTTAAAAGTATTTTTTACCCATGAAAGTAAATCATGTATGGACCGCGAGAAAAACGTACGAACAACAGAAAAATAATCAAACACGTAACACGACACGAAAGATAAAACTAACGTAAAAGTAAAAATTACTATATTACTGTAATATATGCCAAAATCAGTGAATTGAAAGATAAAACGTGTATTTTACGATTTAATAGACATTTGTTAAAAGATTTCTCTCAATCGGGCAAGAAAATGTCTCATTGTTTATTTTTAAATTTATTGTCGCATTCCTTTCATATATTCTGGTAGAATATTGGATTCTTTTAGGGTACATTAATCTTAAAATTTTCTTCCGAGACAGTATAAAACAGTTTACCAATCTTACATCATTAAGAAGTTCATGTAGGATCATTCTCTTGGTGCTGCATGCACCGCTTTCCGAGGAAGTCGCAAAGCGGGTATGGGCTTCGGGGCCTCGGGGCCGGATACAGAAAGTGGATCGCGGCGCGGCGCCGCAGGGCACCGGCGAGGCTGGGCGGCAGGGGGGAGGACGGTCCAGCGGGGCATCGGCACGCCCCGCACGTCTGCCTTCAATTGTCTGGGATGCGCGGGCGCGGGCGGCCATCGCCCGGGGCGTATCGGCAGCGGTTATAAGGAGCCGGGATTTCTCGCAGCGCGCCGCTCGTTCCGACCCGTTCCGCTCAGCCCCGCCCCCTTCAAACACCGCTCTACCTCGCCACACACCCACTCTAGACTCGTATCGCCCAAGCCTCACCCTGGCCCCGCCTTCACCCTGCCCCTGCCTCGTCCATCCCTGTCCCACACCTCTGCTCCAGCTTCACCCAGATCCTGCTACTCCCTTGCCCCAATACCAGTCACCAACCGACGGCCCCTTTCGTGGGTCCTTCGTGGCGACCCCTTGCGACGGCCCCTTGCGTCGGTCGTTTGTGGCGGCCCCTTGCGACGGCCCCTTGCGACGGCCCCTTGCGACGGCCCCTTGCGACGGCCCCTTGCGACGGCCCCTTGCGACGGCCCCTTGCGACGGCCCCCTTGCGACGGCCCCCTTGCGACGGCCCCATCGCCTCGCGTCAGGACCCAGTCCCGATCTCCGTTCCAAACCCCGTCCCCGACTTGGTTGTCATGCAGATCCCCGTCCACAGACCCAGCCCTGCTCTGACCTCCAATCAGCACGAATCCTGCAACTTTCGCCTTGCTCCCTCTCCACCTATCGTCTGGTCTCGCTCTTGCAACTTCGCGTAGTTAAGTTCAGCCAACTAGATGGAGCTAATTATTTCCCTATGTCGACGGAAACTAGCCTGGAAGGAGGTAGAATCGCGGAGGTAAGCTCTTGCAAAAGGGATTACGCGCATCATTGATTAATGTGGTGTTGTTCAATATGAGTATTTTGAAGAATGTGAAATCAAACAAGTGGGTTGCAATTATACGTAATCAAATTAATTACTTCGTAATCCGCAAAATTGTTTCTCTTCCTTTTCAACGTGTTTGATGAAGGATGTTGGGAAGGATTATTTTCCTATCCAGCAGTAGCGTGCATTAAGGTACAAAACCGGCTTTACGCCAAAACACGCATGTACACTTACACAAAACCGGCATGTACAATTTTTAAAAAATGTGAGAAATTTTCTCATTTTGGGATAAACAACTAAAAAATGATTTTATCAAAAACACTAAACTTTTTATCGAATACACAAAAGTAAGCCTATGAAAGTCGCAGCTCCCGTTTTCAGTGAACTATATTTTCAAAAATTACAGAAAATTAACTTCTCAAAATTAAAATACCGGCGATAGAGATTTATTTCCTTAATAACACTAGTTATTAAACATTTTACCTTAACACGCGGTTGTGTACAATTTTTTCAAAATATGAGTAATATTTCGTCATTTTGCGTATCTTTGAAACGGCAAATTCTCATATTCCGCTTTTTTTTCTGAAGAGTGGTTCAGGAGATAAGTAAAGAGCGAGTTCGATTCAATATGCAATACTAATATGAATATTACATAACCATTACCGATATAACGAAGTGTATACTGTTGTATCCTGTTTGAAACTAGGCCTATTTGTTTTTTTCTTCAATTGTAACTGCTACTTAGTTTATATCAAGTTGCAATATGAGAATCGCAAATCCAAGTATCTATTGTAGCACCAACAGTTGAATTGCAACTTAACATCGACTGAATGTAATATATAATTTGACAAACAAAACTGCATTGTAAGAAATGAACATTATGCTATCATTCTATAAGAATGAATGGAAAAGTAATTACCCATGGAAAGCGTTATAAGAAATACAAAGTATGATATTTAAGATTTTCAAGTACATTAAGGGAATTTTTATCGTTTTAATTAAGTATGGTTACTTATATTATTCTTAGACATCTGTGAAAGAAATATTTCTCTAATTTTTGGCATATTACTGAAATTTATTGTATAGTTTAGGTAAGTTAAAGTATCATGTGAAATTAAAGTGTATTTGTAATTTAATTTAATGATATTTGTATCCGTACTAGTTCAAACATTTTAAAATGCTTTCCAGTGCTATCACTCGCTCTCATTCTGCCCTCGCTCTTTGCTTTCCCTCGCTCTCTGCCCCCGCTCGCTCTTCGCACTCGCCCGTTCTTTGGCTTCACTCATTTACCCTCACTCAAATGAGCAAGGGCAAAGAACGGGAGAGGGCACAGAGTTGCGAGAGCAAAGAGCGAGCGAGAGCAAAGAGCGAGCGAGAGCAAAGAGCGAGCGAGAGCAAAGAGCGAGCGAGAGCAAAGAGCGAGCGAGAGCAAAGAGCGAGCGAGAGCAAAGAGCGAGCGAGAGCAAAGAACGCCCTCTCTCGTTTTCGACTTCACTTTCTCTTTGTCCTCGCTCGCTCCTTCGACGCCCTGTATAGCCCTTCGCACTCTTTTGCTCGGCCTTCGCTTTCGTCCTCGCTCGCCCTTCGCCGTTGCTCACTCTTCGCCCTCGCTCGCCCTTCGCCCTCACTCGCCCTTCGCCCTCTCTCGCCCTTCGCCCTCTCTCGCCCTTCGCCCTCTTTCGCCCTTCGCCTTCGGTCATCCTTGCCTTCGCTGGTCATTCGCCCTCACCTCACTCTTCGCGAGTCCACCGGCGGTCAGAAACGAAATCGTGACCCCCTCCCTCCCGGCACGAGTATGTGTAACGTAAGCTGGGAGAGATTGCGATGAGGAGCGAGGGAGAGAGAGAGAGAAAGAGAAAGGCAAAGATCGAAAAATCCTCGCCGCTGAACGAGAGGAAAATTAAGCCGGCGCGCGGGATCCTGTTTGCTTTCAGTCGGGCGACTTTTTGCCCGCGCGCCGTCCAGGCCAAGTTACACACTCGAGGCGTGTACACTTCGTTTATTGAGCAGCGCCAACGGCTAGGGCAGGGAAGGGTTCCCAGGATACACTGCTCGAGTCGCGGCTGCAGGCGTTTGCGAGCGATATCTGCTAGAAACGAGGACGGATCTTTGGGGCACTTTCGAAGTTCCAACTCGCGCAGAGATCTAGATCCGAGAGAAAGCTCCAAAATAAAGCTGGAATGTTAAGGTAGAAATATATGAAATAAGCGAATGATTATGAAAAGGAATAATGAATGAAAGATAAATATTGAAATAAATTTTAATCGAACTACGTACTAGTTTGTTTAAAATATTTTACACCATTTTGGTTGCAACCAAGATTTTTAAATTCCTCTTCAAATCTACTAGAAATACGAAATTGTTTAAAATGTGAGATTAGGGAATATTCTCTGGAAAACATTGAATTGCGATAATCATTAAAATATGACCGTGCTTGATACATACGTCAGGAGAACTTCGTTTGGCCGTTCCGGATATCATCAAGGTACTATTTTTGTTTTCTGAGCCACTGTGCCATTTCCATTTTTTCTTCAGGAAAATTACGATATTGTTTTGTTCCCATAGAAGAAAGTGAATTTATTCGTGGTATACTCCTATAATGTCCCTTTTGATATTTTGAAATTTTCAAAATTCTGTATATATAACACGCTAAGAGTTTTGGTTTAGAGAGAAATTTGTGGGTTCTATTCCATTGAATTTCGTGGTTTTTGCTTTAAATGAAAGGTAATGAGCCGCTAAAATGTGATATCTTGCCATTATTAACCAATCGCATTGTATAAATCCTAAATTTATTACACAAAACCGTTAAATTAACAGAATGAAAGCTTACCTGCCGTCCTTTGTTCAGTACTTTGCTTGGTTGTGTTCTAGAAAATGTCAAGGAAAGCATTAAACATTTTAGAATGATTTTCTGCCAAATTGTACTACAACGAACATGTCAAATCTTCTTAAATATAAAACATTTAAATTGCTTTTTCAGAAGCGAGTTTGACAGCGTTGTAATGAATAGTGACTTAAGTTGTTTCAGAATTTGTGAATTTCCCTATTTTCATTTGTCTCAGAGTATAAAAAAAGACATAAGTACATGACGGAACAAAACCCTATTTTGGTGGAGTATAGATATTTTTATAGTGCATGTGTTGTTCTTTTCTCTTACCAATTTTTCATAGTTTTTCGTTTTTATGCGATGTGATATCATGGGTTCAGCTAGTTTAATTTGTAACACACCTATGTAATCTTAAACTTCCCCGTAGATAAAATAAAGAGATAATCAATATAAATGTTCTGTAACTTTCTTTTTCTCAATTACGTGTAAAAGAAAACTCGCTGAAAAATTTCTCTCTTCGACTCCTCTTGGAGCGGCAATCTGTAACTTCCGCACCTTTCGAAGGTTGACCTGGAAAGTTAAAACTCTCCCAAAAGGTCACCGGAATAATTAAAAGGAATTAACTGTTGCCCCGATTCCCTCGTCTGGAGAGACCAAAAGCCTCTTGAAGAAAATTGCTCCCTAATTGTTGAATACATAGTTTAGTATTTTCAAGACTTCGACGATAGTCAATGTTTGAAACGCGCACCAACCTTTTGATTTTACATCTGCTGCTGCCGTCAGAGTGGGACTTCTTTACCTTCTCTCAGGAACCTGTTGATAAGCTGTTGCTTAAGGCAGCTTAGTTTTAAGTTGTTAACGTCGGTTTGCGTTCAGACTTTCCTTTGTTCTGAATGGATTTCAGACTGATGTTTTATTTTACGCTCAATGATTTCCTTCACTTAGATTTTAAGATGACATACTTCACTTAGATTTTAAGACACAGACATTACAGAAACAACATAAACCGATCTAATGTTCTTGCAGCCGTGGAGTCAAAAGTGGTAGGTGGTGAAGTATGTCTAAAACTCACTGCAATTTGAAATTCATCGTATTACACACTTCAGGTCACAAATATAATCGCGTATTGTATTTGAAATTGCCTTAATTGGTCAGACGCAAACTAATGACTGCCCATTATTTTCTTTAGATTTCAAAATAATGTAATGAATGCTCTTAGTCTATTCGAATAGAGAAGGCTTCATTTAACCCTCTCTACACAAATAAGTACGTAAGGTATCGTACGATTGTCTACATTAAAAAAGTCGTAAAAAATCGGATATCAAAAATCCGAACGTCGATAATCCGGATTTGATTGTGACATAGAAATTGCTTGTACTGACAATACAGATTTTCTGTAATTAAGAACGTCAACAATTTACATTATTAACATTTTTATTCATCCTCTGCACTTCCGTTAACACCAGAATGTATCATGAACGATTTTAAACGGCTGCACAATACGATAACCAGGAAAGATCGCGGTTCTAATTAATCCCGGTTATCGACGCTCTACTGGATTTAGAAGCAAGTCACAACAAAGGATTTTATTTATTAACGTGCATTTTTTATTTGTTTAATATTTCCATGCATTTGAAGGACCCAGGTTCGAATACCGGCATAAGTTGGAATTTTTATATGGTGATTTCCATTTAGGGCAGCTCTGAGGTCGACTCGGCCTCCTTTCCAAGTGAGTACCAGGATCTTTCCTGAGGGCAAGGGCGGCCGGAGCGTTGTGCTCGCCACACAACCTCCGGCTTGTGCCGACAGCGACGAGTAGGTGGAGCCCTACCTTCATCTCCCCTGTGGGCCACGTCAGACTATGTGCAATTGCAAAGGGATACCTTTACCTTTTACTTATATTTATTTACTTACATAATTTTATTTTTAATTTTTTTGACCTCAGTTTCATTTGCGGTCTCTGCTCCCAATTAACCAAACTGGCTTAATATATGACGTACCACTTATCTCCTGGAGATAGATTCTGTCCCGAATATTGTAGTGGAATTCAAGTTTTAAATAAAATAAAAAATAAATTTATTTAAACTGCAATTGGTTGTTACCCAGTGGCAGTGCATTACATAATAAGATAAATGTCATGCAAATAATATAAGATTGATAATAATAATGCTAAAATAATAATAATAATAATAATAATAATAATAATAATAATAATAATAATAATATGAAAATTGATGGTTCTTAAAACATTAAAATACATGAAAAAATAAGAAACGTCTATTATATAAAGCCGCACTACGTGTTTATGCAATTAAGACAGCACTGCACTATCCTTCATTTCACTTCACTGCACTGCACTATAACACCAGAAACATTGCCTTCATTATTTCTCTGCTCTACACTGCACGACACCTCAATTCACTGTATAACTTATGTTATATTTGCCCGTTTTCAAGTGACGTTTTCTTATTAAAATTCAATTTAAAATTTAAAATGTTACAAAAGCATAAATTTTAAAATATAAAAGTGTTGCATTTTAAAATATAAAAGTGTTGCATTTTAAAATATAAAAGTGTTGCATTTTAAAATATAAAAGTGTTGCATTTTAAAATATAAAAGTGTTGCATTTTAAAATATAAAAGTGTTGCATTTTAAAATATAAAAGTGTCGCATTTTACAATATAAAAGTGTCGCATTTTACAATATAAAAGTGTCGCATTTTACAATATAAAAGTGTCGCATTTTACAATATAAAAGTGTCGCATTTTAAAATATAAAAGTGTGGCATTTTACCATCACGGCGAGTGGCCCTTGAAGGGCCTGGCACCCAGCGTGGCCTGTGCGGGCGCCCCTGCGGCGTCGCGTGCTCGGAGGCTCCCGAGGGCGGGGCCCCGTCGTAGCTCACGGGCGCCGCGACGCCCTATCGCAGCCCCCTCCCCCCTCCCCGCCGCCAGCACGGTCACTATCGCCCTCCGCCAACGCGTCGCTCCATACACATCCTGCAACCCCGACCGGTGGAGGGTCACTAGCAAAAGACACTCACGACAAAGGGGGGGGGGGGAGTTTCTCTCCATACTGCAGTCTCCCTTCTTTCTCCTTAATGACCGGTGTAAGAGTGTGACGAGTACAGCTTCTGCTTGTAACGTTAGTTTCTTTATCCACTTTGGTTAGGTAAAGTTAAACATTATGCTATTATAATCAGTTTCGTAATGAAGTACTTCGCCGCTCTAGTGGGGTAATGTACTTCATTACCATACTAGGGCGGTAAAGTAATACTGTTCTTTGCCACTCTTTTGACAATATTTAGTACTTCTTTGTCTTGTATCCTTCACTTTTCTTCCTTAAAAACGATAACTGAGTAAACTTCCTGATATCAATATTGCCATTAAGAGATATTGCAATACTCTTTAACATAGAGTAGTGGATACAAAGACTCTTTGATTTCTCTTCTATCTTGCCAGAAAAGTAAAGAATCAAAACTTTTTTCGATATGAAATGAACTTTTTTCACACCAATCTTTAAAAATTAAGTACTCAGGCTCATATTTTTTCTTGTGTTTTGTCGGATAACAAAGTATCTATAGCAGCATTTTCTGTTATTTCTATTTCCGAATCAGAACTATATTCACTCAAATGAAAAGTACAGAGTGTGTTTCAATTATTCTCCTTGTTGAGAACAGTGTCGCCATTTAGGAAGGGAAAACGAAAAGTGAATACTAAATGAAGGCGTAAGACGAAATTTTACATATTACAAATTTTAACAAAGTGGATAAAAGTACGATGTTCGTGTCGTAAGACCTGATTACAATACTCAATTCGTTACCAAATTCGGCCGAACGGCCTCGTTTGGCAATTTTCCAATCTCGTATTGAAAACAGATGCTTCGCGACACATGTATCGTAAATAACTATAACTTTACTTATTTACCGAGTAAAATTAAGAAACTAATATGAAAAAATTTGAAGTGTAAATGATTGTTTTTCTTCATAAGGCCTAATCGCAGAGAACGATTGGCAGATGTACTGGTGGGCTTGTAGTCTTCGTCGCTACTTCCTAACTTCAGACGTAGCGAGGCCAATTTATTTCTTAATTTTTTTCTCGAATAGACTAAAGAACGCTTATAAATATCTGTTTGTTTTCATTAAAAGCTTCTGAACTTTCAATAATTGCAAATCCTCGAATAATTCAAATTCAAATCATTTGTATTTGTACTTGTACTGCTGAATATTTTTCTCAAGGTAGCTAAATAATCAGTAAAATGTAAAATATTATATTTGCTGTAATCGATACAAATAATACGAGAAAGTATGTATTCTTCGTGCCGACACTCGAAAAAGTGAGCGTTTATTCACAATTTTTTTTTTTTAAATTCGTTGCGACGTTATTGATGCAACGCGTCTCGCAACCCTTGTTGGGCGTTGAGCGCTTTCTTATGGAGTAATCCTCCGTTACTGAGCATACTACACTCATACACATACTCCGTTACTGAGAATAATCTCAAGTCTCGTCACGTCACGTCACATCTCGTCACGTGACGTCGCAGTCAGTCAGTGCCTTTTATTACTTCAGCCAGGGGCTCGACGTTGGATCCCGGGGTTCCTGGCCGGTCCCCCAACCAACAACCCGCGAGTCTCGAATTCGCTTAACCTTCGTGACTTCACGAAGCGTAGTAAACGAATTCGGCTAGCGCCGCCGGCTTATTAAACATAACCGTAACGAAAACGCAAACGCTTGGTGCCATGCTATGCGAAGAACCATTCTGAAATTTGAACGGGAATGTAAATGAGAACAAGAAAATGCACTATTGGTTTATAGTATAATTGTACATTGAATGTTTGGATTATATATAGATGATATTGACATAAATTCTGTTTGCTAACGTCTTTTTCTCTTAATAAGGACGCGGGGAGGAATGGGGTAGGTTTTCGAATGAAATTCCTTGCGTGGATGTGCAAGTCATACTTCTTGGTATTCCAGAATTATAAACGACCTTTTACGCTACAGAAATCGTTCTTAAAATGACATCATTTATAACGTATTTGCCACTAAAGCACGAATAATTGCGTCATCACACATTCAGCCAATCAAAATGTGAGAATCTTGGGGTGGTGGCAGTAAACCGAACAAGTACTCGCATTTTTTTCGACAGATATTAAAAATCTGTGACGTCACCATTAAAGTTATTTCCAAAAATTAACTTTGATTCTCCTATAAACTTGTAATGCAGTTACACAAAAAAATGTTTGCAACCCGATTATAGTGTTCTCTATTACATTAGTAAAAATTTGAAACTCGTTCCTAACATCGCTCGCTTTCAAAATTTGTACTCGTGCGATAAAACTCAAAATTATAAATTAGATGCTTAATATATTACCACCGACAATACCCTCTTTTTTTCAATCACTCACTCGCCGCTACTTCCACACCCCGTTCCATCCCCGGGGCCTTCCCACCGGTGCGCCGGCTGCTTTGCAGAGGAAGCCGCGTCCTAATTGGTGCCTGGGACGCGGTCGCGTGTCGCGCGCCCTTGTCGTCTGTTAGCAGCTGAGTCGCTTGCCTGCCTGGCTGCGTGTGCGGCTCGAAGCGGGTGGAGGGGCGAGCAGGGCGAAGGCGGGAGTGGGCGGAGGAATGGAGCGTGGCGAAGGGGGGCGGAGCGGGGAGCGAGCGGGGCGGAGCGGGGAGCGAGCGGGGCGGAGCGGGGAGCGAGCGGGGCGGAGCGGGGGCGAGCGGGCGGGAGGGGGCGAGGGGGCGGGCAGCGGAGCGAGGGCGGGGCGGAGCGGGAGCAGGAGCGGGGCGGAGCGGGGGAGCGGGGGCGGGCTGGGCAGGGCGGAGCGGGGGAGCGCGGAGCGGGGAGCGGGCGGGGCGGGCGAGGGCGAGCGGGGAGTGAGCGGGCGCGAGTGGGGCAGGCGAAGGGGGCGAGTGGGGCGGAGCGGGAGCGAGCGGGACGGGCGAGGGAGCGAGCGGGAGGCGGGCGGGGAGCAAGCGGGGCGGAGCGGGGAGCGAGCGGGGCGGAGCAGGGGAGCGGCGGGCAGGGGAGCGAGCGGGGGCGGGCGAGCGGGGCGGGCGAGGAGAGAGCGGGGCGAGAGCGGGGCGGAGCGGGGAGCGAGCGTGGCGAAGGGGGGAGCGAGCGAGCGTGGCGAAGGGGGGAGCGAGCGGGGAGCGAGCGGGGCGGAGCGGGGCGGAGCGGGTGAATAGTCTCGTATTTCTTACGCGTTCCATTGCTCGCTTCATGTCGCTGGTGCCGCGCCACCTTGGTTCCGCCGTCTGATAAGTAAAGGATCACGTGACGACTTGATACGGGACAGCCGAGAAATTCCGGTGACGACAGTGTTGTGTGGAAATGACGGCTGGCTATTAGTGCATTGTGTTTAATTGGTTTGAAGGTTAACAATGGCTGTCTGCGTGAACGGAAAATACTAGTTAAATTTGTGTTTACGTTTGCTAAATAAGCGGTTACAATGTAAAGCGGAATTGCTGTTAAGGTCAGCGTAGAAATTGAGTATGTTTATATATCATGTGTTGTTGCCACTGGAAATAAAATGTTTTCGCTGATGTTGTTGGGGAGAGATGAAACTAAATATTTGTTTCAGAATATCACAAGAATTAAGTTTCAGTTGCCTCAAATATTACACGTAGATGTTTGTATATTCTGTGATTTAATGGTACTTCTAGCATCCACTATTATGTTTCGTGATTGATTTTGAGAAATGATAGAGGAAAGCAATTTGATTTCAAGTGATGGAAGAACAGAACAAATGTATCCCAAAAGAAATGGCTATCGTATGGTTCTCCACTATTACATACACAATCAATGCTGACCTTTCTGTTCGTTGCTTGTTTCTTGAGTTTCTTGTTCGATTCTTTCATTACCTACTTCTTCAGACTTTCGTTAGAAGACTAACAGGAACACACGTCGTGACATTAGAACATATAGTGTGCGCAGAGTCGATGAATACGACGCTCCGAATATTTCTACGGCAAAGGAAAAAAAGCCATCTGTGGTATACGGGCGTCCTTTCACTTCCACTCATTAGTTTTCTTTATTTCTGAAGAAGCGTCAAAACTATGTTTTCGATTCCACCGTGAGTGAACGTTGTTTGAAGGAACTTCTACCTGAATGAAGGTGACTGAAGAAGAATGGAAGATGGATTGAGAAGTGTGGTGGGTGGAGGGAAAACATAGGTGGGAGAGGAGGACTGTTAGGAGGGAGGGGGTGGGATATGAAGGAAGAGAAGGATGAAGAATTAGAAGGCAGGGGACGGGATGAGGGATAGATGGATTGGGAGGGAGAGTCAGGACGGAGGAGAAGGATGGAGAGTTAGGGACGAGGATTAGCAGGGAGCAGACGGTTGGATGGTTGGGATGGATGGTTGGGATGGAGGGTTGGGATGGAGGGTTGGGATGGAGGGTTGGGATGGAGGGTTGGGATGGAGGGTTGGGATGGAGGGTTGGGATGGAGGGTTGGGATGGAGGGTTGGGATGGAGTATTTCGGGGACGGATGGTAAGCTAAGAGGGAGGATTAAGAGAGAGGGGTGATAGGCATGGTGGGGAGGGATGGAGGTGAAAGACGGGCAGAGGGAAGGGAGAGAAGGACGAAATGAGGGAGGAGTCCTCCTTGGGGTAGCAGAGCTGTCCGAGCCGAGCCCAGCCCAAGTTGTTCAGAGAACTTCTTCTTCTGCAGCCGCCCCGACCCCACCCCACCCCACCTCGCTTTGAGCGCGCTCTCTTCGGTCGTGCGGATTCTAAACGGAGCCAATTCGGACGGAGCGTGGACGGCGCGGGGCGAGCAGACCTCCTCCGCTCGTGCCGTCGCCGGCCGCACCCAAACAAGGCCTCCGCCTCGGCCGTTGCGACGTGCTTTTAAAAATCATCATGCGCTTTTCCATCTCTCCGTCTCGGGGCGGGCGTCGCCGGTGCTGCTGCGGGCGGGAGGCGCCCGAACTGCGGAAGTGGCCTCGCGGGAGAGGGCGCCCCGGTCGGGTGTTTTCCTCCCGGCCGCCGCGCTGGAAAACAAGCGAGCGCTGGGTCGCACACTGGGCCAAAACGACGATTTTTAAAACTGTACGGATAAATTTTAGCGCACATTTTTTAAAATGGCAGAAATATGTAATACATTTCCCAACTCCATAACCAACCCTAAATATTTTTCTAAATAAAGTTATTTATGATAGAAATGAACTCGCAAGAAATGAACTGATCGGTTTCACTGGAGATATCTGCGACATTACCAGTGTTTTTTATTGAGTTATTAACAGTGTAGGTGTTTAGAAGGTTGCTTGATAGCAGAATATTTTAACGAATTCTCTCATACATTCAACACTCGCTCATTGCGGCTGAAAATATATCATACAATTATTTATACTTAAGTGAACAATTCCCTTGTATACGTGTTTCTGTTCCGCTGATACTGGACTAAATGCTCTTAATCGACTGGTTTTCTTAGTCTCAGTACTTCACCATAGTACACAAACTAGGCTATAGAAGAGAAATATCTCGTCAGTTTCGATGCTCTCTAATTTACTCCTTTTCAATAGAGACGATTCGAGATTTTGATCAGCCGGAACTAAGTTTTACTACAATTACTTCCAATTTTATATAAATAAAACTACTAATATTTGTGTATTTGTATGTTCCCTGCCGAATAGATTCCCTACCGAATACATGGTACAGAAATAATCTACATAAATACATCGAACTACTTCAGCTCTGACTCCAAGTCTCTTTTTACTGCCGTAGACTGGCTATATAGCTAGGGTGTGTTCTATCGATACCTGCAGAGCAATTCTAGCGGCCGGCTGCTCGTGGTTTCTTAGTTCAATATCACGCGAATATCAGAGCAGAATTCTGACAAATGGGCCACGGACCGCGCGCGATCTTTCATTCCACTTCTTTGTACTATTCTCTCTCCTGACTTGCACGCTCTTACAAGCACTACACTGCTACACATGCAAGGAGTCCAGAAGTTAACTTCGAGCTTGTCCCGACTGGGGCGGTGCCCGCTGATGGGATATTTCTGGTGTGGGAAAAGCCGACGGTAGGTTGATGCCGGATCTCACCATCTAGTGGGGGAAAATCACCACCACCTCCCGAGCAAAAACCATGCACTACTCTTACGATACTGATGCCCTTGGCAGTTGACGCGCCCGGCATAACCAATCAATCAGTCAATCAGCTGTCAAATCAGTCAATCAGCTATCAAATCAGTCAATCAGCTATCAAATCAGTCAATCAGCTATCAAATCAATCAGCTATCAAATCAGTCAATCAGCTATCAAATCAGTCAATCAGCTATCAAATCAGTCAATCAGCTATCAAATCAGTCAATCAGCTATCAAATCAGTCAATCAGCTATCAAGTCAATCAGCTATCAAATCAGTCAATCAGCTATCAAATCTGTCAATCAGCTATCAAATCTGTCAATCAGCTATCAAATCTGTCAATCAGCTATCAAATCTGTCAATCAGCTATCAAATCTGTCAATCAGCTATCAAATCTGTCAATCAGCTATCAAATCAGTGAATCAGCTATCAAATCAATCAGGTATCAAATCAGTCAATCAGGTATCAAATCAGTCAATCAGGTATCAAATCAGTCAATCAGGTATCAAATCAGTCAATCAGGTATCAAATCAGTCAATCAGGTATCAAATCAGTCAATCAGGTATCAAATCAGTCAATCGGCTATCAAATCAGTCAATCGGCTATCAAATCAGTCAATCGGCTATCAAATCTGTCAATCAGCTATCAAATCTGTCAATTAGCTATCAAATCAATCTGTCAATTAGCTATCAAATCAATCAATCCGTCAATCAGCTAACAAATCAGTCTTACAGCCGTCGTCGGCCATACGAGTGTGTGCTGTGCCTGTGCGCAGTGTCGCCGCCCACTGCGCCGCGATGCAGGCCTGTTTGCCGAGCAGCAGCCGCCGTCGCCGCCGCCGCCGTCGCGTCCGCCTCAACCGCCGGTTTACTCCTTGAAAGATTTATGCCAGTTTTGGGGGCGCTCGAGGAATTCAAAGCTCCACCTGATCCAGCACGCGACTTCTAGCGCGCCTGCGGTGTCTCTGTTAGCGGAGACTACTTCCTTTTGCGACTGCGATTAATTGTTTCGTGTTTCCAGGTGCGTTTACGAAGTTATTAGTCCAGTAAGTTTAGTGTTTTTTTTATTGCGGGAGGTGGTGATTATTCTTGCCCGCTGGATGGCGAGATCTAGCGTCGACCTACCTGTCGTCTTGTGGGGATTTTCCCCAACCAGTTATCTCCCACTAGTACCTCTCATTCTGTCACCGCCTCAACCGAGATAAGTTCTAAGCTCTCGATTAACTGATGTCACTGCAGCGCCTCTGACCGTGTGGTCCAAGGTTCGAGTCCGGACGGCAACAGGATTTTCGACAATAGCTTTTCAGCTAGATCGAATTCAGTCGCTGTTGGTGAAGAATTCTACCGGCCGGCTGGTTTGATCGGTAATTTTCAGTAGTTTCTCCAATCAACACTAGGTGAATGCTGGAATAGTACCTTAACTAATGGGCCACGGACCGCGTACGACCTTCCCTTCCACTTCCCTTCTACTTCCTTATCCTATCCTCTCCAGTTACACACACACACACACACACTTACACTAACATGCACTACACTACCACATATTCCGGGAGACCGGTCGGGGACTTGGAGCTTGTCCCGGCTGGGGCGGTGCCCCGCTGGTGGGAGAGTCCTGGTTAGGGAGAAACCCCACTAGCCGACGGTAGGTCGGCGCCGATGTCGCCATCCAACGGGGGAAGATCACAGCCATCTCCCGAGGAAAAAACATGCACTACAGTTACGGGACTTATGGCATAAGCTGTTTAACGCGCCCGGAATCTCTAACCAGCCAACCAAATCTAAGCTCTCGAATTGCCTCCTGACATGTTCGGTAGTGTCGTGCATGGGAGTGCAGGGTCTAAGAAAAGGGTAAGTACATTTTGCGACTGCGATATCGAAGGTACGGACATGTTTACGGGATACCCGTCTTTCGGCACGAGTGTTATCAATGGTAACACGGTACTGTTCCTAATTTTCTAGTCTTCTCTGCCATATCTATGATACTCGAGGGACTTCGTTTCACATAAAAATACCTGATATCACCCGTCTGCTGTGACCCATTTCTCGTTGTGACTCACGACGGTAGTGGGATGATGGGCCTCATGAAGATGGAGGCCGAGACTCAACTGCAGTGTTAGACACATGGTGGGAGTGTAATCAGATAAAGGGTTAAACTGAGCTCCAGCTACATTACGCGGTGAACGGAGGAATTTACATGGGCTTTTCTGGCGAAAAACGACGCGCATACACGTACGTGATCAATGACATTTACACTTTAGTGTGTAAGTGAAAAATCCGCACGACCGACACATGAGCTTGGATGCCTTTGGCCAAAATCTACTGTGAAAAGTTCTTTCATCCACCGCGTAATGTCACTGAAGTTCTGGTTTATCGATTAACGGCCGAAGGTTTTTATACATTCTCCCACCACCTGTGTGGAGAATTCTGATAGTCTTCATGGAGGGCATAGTGAGGTGGCAGGGTTGGATTCCGTCCTTCTGGGATCAGTCAGAGTGAGTCCCAGATGCGTCCTGTATTTGTTGTCCACTGATCCTCACTTAGGTGATACTGTGCAGGAACTTGGACCGACACGTGTGGGGGCGTACAACTCGAGTTCCAACCTGAAAAGTTGCTATGCGTCGAGTTCAAAAAGCATCCTTTCCCAGGTTGAGGGTACATTTCTCTAAGAGGATCGCGCTCTGCCGTTCTGATATTTGCCTTACGGTTTGTCTTTGCGCCTCAGAATGGTGATGAAAATGGCTTCTTTCAAAGCTTGACGTCCGCACCAGGTGTATGAAAACCTGGTAGTTAAAAGACAGTGAAATAGGCTGCAGTGACAATAGAAATTCATGAGATGAGTGGTTTTGATGAATTAGTAACCATCTGAATTAAATTAAAATATATATGGAGGAATATGAGATTGAGAAACAGTAGAACCCCTGTGAGCGTTGCACAAACCTGCTTCCTCTGGCTTACATTACTCATCGATCGGCCGCATTCGTGAACCGTGGTAAACCGATGACGAAGGGGGGGATGTTTAACTACTACATGTATCGCTCAGGATGGAGAGGTACAGAATAAAGGGTTAGGAACTCAACTTATTGGTGAGCGCGACAGAACCGTGTAATTTATTGCGCGTAAATACGCCTGTACGTACGTTTCAATCATATGGCAGTTTTACAAACAGTTGGGGTATTGGTAGTCACATTGCCTTATAATGCAAGTTGTTGTGAACTAAAATGTTTGTTACAAATTACCTCTCTTATTCCTAATTTGTAAAATGCAATTATATTATTAGCAATAAAAAAATTACTAATCAATGGTTTTTGTATTCTCAGCATTCCTCCATCTCGAAGTCAATACTGTTTTTGTCCAGCTGTTTCCAGCCTGTTCGTAAATTATAATGAGGTCTTACGTGAAATTAAAAGTAGCATAATGTTCAATTCGTAGTATACAGTTTCTCAAATGTTCATCGTCGCCTCAGTCATCTAGCCATATTTTGGATTTTGAAAAAAGTGTTCCAATTTTTTTCTTGTGATATGCATGGTCATTATGAAATACAGAAGGAACCTTGAAATCAGATGATTTCAAAGTATATTATGGAACTCAAGAGCTTAGGGTAATTAAACATATATATATATATATATATATATATATATATATATATATATATATATATATATATATATATATATATACACTTTTTTCTTCGTAGAATATACAAATAGAAACAGAAATCAATTATTTACTATGCAAGTACCATATTCCCTACCAAATTTTTTGTATTACTTTTTCTTTTTCGTCCCATCCTCTCTACAATGTCCAGCGCATAAGGATTTACGTAGCACATGCATATTATTGTGCTTTACTTTTATCTTAAAGAATATTGTTTAATTTTCATTTGGGAAAGTTCTCTCTGCTATAGAAACATTCTGGGAACTTCGCCGTGACAACCTCCCGTTACGTGTTGTTACTATTTTCTGAAACTTTCATTTCCAACATCTATGGTGGCGTCGTAAACAAATATTAACCTAATTCATATTAACAACGTGCACTTCACTTCCATGCACCACCCGAAAACAGCTCCTTCCGTCGCTTGCGCCCTCCGTCGCTTGCGCCCTCCGTCGCTTGCGCCCTCCGTCGCTTGCGCCCTCCGACGCTTGCGCCCTCCGACGCTTGCGCCCTCCGACGCTTGCGCCCTCCGACGCTTGCGCCCTCCGACGCTTGCGCCCTCCGACGCTTGCGCCCTCCGACGCTTGCGTCCTCCGACGCTTGCGCCTCCGACGCTTGCGCCCTCCGACGCTTGCGCCCTCCGACGCTTGCGCCCTCCGACGCTTGCGCCCTCCGACGCTTGCGCCCTCCGACGCTTGCGCCCTCCGACGCTTGCGCCCTCCGACGCTTGCGCCCTCCGACGCTTGCGCCCTCCGACCACTTTGCGCCCTCCGACGCTTGCGCCCTCCGACGCTTTGCGCCCTCCGACGCTTGCGCCCTCCGACGCTTGCCCTCGACGCTTGCGCCCTCCGACAGCGCGCCCTCCGACGCTTGCGCCCTTCGACGGCACGCCCAGCCACACGACGCTGCGCCCTTCGACGCTTGCCAGCCCGACGCTTGCGCCCTTCGACGCTTGCGCCCTTCGACGCTTGCGCCCTTCGACGCTTGCGCCCTTCGACGCTTGCGCCCTTCGACGCTTGCGCCCTTCGACGCTTGCGCCCTCCGACGCTTGCGCCCTCCGACGCTTGCGCCCTCCGACGCTTGCGCCCTCCGACGCTTGCGCCCTCCGACGCTTGCGCCCTCCGACGCTTGCGCCCTCCGACGCTTGCGCCCTCCGACGCTTGCGCCCTCCGACGCTTGCGCCCTCCGACGCTTGCGCCCTCCGACGCTTGCGCCCTTCGACGCTTGCGCCCTTCGACGCTTGCGCCCTTCGACGCTTGCGCCCTTCGACGCTTGCGCCCTTCGACGCTTGCGCCTTTCGACGCTTGCGCCCTTCGACGCTTGCGCCCTTCGACGCTTGCGCCCTTCGACGCTTGCGCCCTTCGACGCTTGCGCCCTTCGACGCTTGCGCCCTTCGACGCTTGCGCCCTCCGACGCTTGCGCCCTCCGACGCTTGCGCCCTTCGACGCTTGCGCCCTCCGACGCTTGCGCCCTCCGACGCTTGCGCCCTCCGACGCTTGCGCCCTCCGACGCTTGCGCCCTCCGACGCTTGCGCCCTCCGTCGCTTGCGCCCTCCGTCGCTTGCGCCCTCCGTCGCTTGCGCCCTCCGACGCTTGCGCCCTCCGACGCTTGCGCCCTCCGACGCTTGCGCCCTCCGACGCTTGCGCCCTCCGACGCTTGCGCCCTCCGACGCTTGCGCCCTCCGACGCTTGCGTCCTCCGACGCTTGCGCCCTCCATTGCCTTGCGCCCTCCGACGCTTGCGCCCTCCGACGCTTGCGCCCTCCGACGGCGCCCCACTCCGACGCTTGCGCCCTCCGACGCTTGCGCCCTCCGACGCTTGCGCCCTCCGACGCTTGCGCCCTCCGACGCTTGCGCCCTCCGACGCTTTGCGCCCTCCGACGCTTGCGCCCTCCGACGCTTGCGCCCTCCGACGCTTGCGCCCTTCGACGCTTGCGCCCTTCGACGCTTGCGCCCTTCGACGCTTGCGCCCTTCGACGCTTGCGCCCTTCGACGCTTGCGCCTTTCGACGCTTGCGCCCTTCGACGCTTGCGCCCTTCGACGCTTGCGCCCTTCGACGCTTGCGCCCTCACGGCGCTTGCGCCCTCCGACGCTTGCCGCCGACGCTTGCGCCCTCCGCGACGCTGCGCCCTCCGACGCTGCGCCCTCCGACGCTTGCCCTCCGACGCTTGCGCCCTCCGACGCTTGCGCCCTCCGACGCTTGCGCCCTCCGACGGCGCCCTCCGACGCTTGCGCCCTCCGACGCTTGCGCCCTCCGACGCTTGCGCCCTCCGACGCTTGCCTCCGACTTTTTTCTTCGTAGAATATACAAATAGAAACAGAAATCAATTATTTACTATGCAAGTACCATATTCCCTACCAAATTTTTTGTATTACTTTTTCTTTTTCGTCCCATCCTCTCTACAATGTCCAGCGCATAAGGATTTACGTAGCACATGCATATTATTGTGCTTTACTTTTATCTTAAAGAATATTGTTTAATTCCGACGCTTGCGCCCTCCGACGCTTGCGCCCTCCGACGCTTGCGCCCTCCGACGCTTGCGCCCTCCGACGCTTGCGCCCTCCGAAAACAGCTCCTTCCGTCGCTTGCGCCCTCCGTCGCTTGCGCCCTCCGTCGCTTGCGCCCTCCGTCGCTTGCGCCCTCCGACGCTTGCGCCCTCCGACGCTTGCGCCCTCCGACGCTTGCGCCCTCCGACGCTTGCGCCCTCCGACGCTTGCGCCCTCCGACGCTTGCGCCCTCCGACGCTTGCGTCCTCCGACGCTTGCGTCCTCCGACGCTTGCGCCCTCCGACGCTTGCGCCCTCCGACGCTTGCGCCCTCCGACGCTTGCGCCCTCCGACGCTTGCGCCCTCCGACGCTTGCGCCCCCACCTCCATCTTCTTCCCTCGTGGCCTCTCCTCGCCCCCGAGCCCCACCCTCAGGAAGAATCACAGCGCGGCGGAGGATTTGGCGATAACAAATCCGGCTCTGGCAGCCCCACGGCGCCCGCCCTGCCGCCCCGGCGATGGAGGGGAGGGGTGGGAGGGACCGCCCGCGGAGGGTCGTAAATCGCCGTGGGTGGAGGAGGGGAAAATGTGGGGTAGGGTGGGGGCGTGAGCAGGTCGACTGGTGTTCTCAGTTTTCCTGTCCTCGTCCCTTTGTATTTTTTTCCTGCGTCGGCTTCGCCTCTCTCTGTTTCTTACTCTCTAAAATTTTGGGGGAAAGATGACAGGGGAGTACACACACGTGCGCTCGAGTGACGGATGAAGGAGAAAAATGGTGCCTCCAGATTAGGAAAGAGGATAGCGCTTACTGAAGTCATGATTCGTTCTCTGCGGATTTGGGAACCTCTTCAGCTTTGAACTGACGGTAAGCTGTGATCAATTTACTCGAATCTGGTGGTGTGAAGAGACACAATTTTAGACGATCAATATTTGGACGTTCTTTTGTCTTTCTAGTTTAAGTTGAAAGATACATTTAAATTTTAAGTTACCTTTCCCTAACATCGGACTCCCTAATTCGGAGTGAGAAGATAACAGAATATATCATAGAATGAAACTGCTCTAGATAGTGCAATGCTATATTTTTGACAAAAATAAGATAATACCACTAACATATTCCCCATATTGATTATTATATCGTGAGTGAGAATTGTAGTGCTAGCGTAAGAAATGAAGTATTACGGAGACATTTCTCCTTCGAATTGTGAGGAGGAAAGTCTCATTGAAAACATTTTGTTTTTCCTTAGGGTTCATATCACACTGAAACATTTTTTTGTCATACTTAACGCAATAAGGTCTAGGACACTGTTGGGCTAAGCCCTTTCTAATGCTTACAGGTATATTGTTTTTATTATTATATGTGACTTGTTACGTAGCTCGCATACTAATACGTAGAAGCTACTAAGCACTATGCAGTCATGTTCTACGTTCAATTGTTTAGTGTGTAGAGAAGAGCATGTCTACTTTAGCAATTTCTTCATGAAACTTGTTTATGCAGCTACCTTTTGCAAAATTTGAACACGTTTATACATCGTACCCACACAAATTATTTTATGAAAAAAAGTAATAAGATGCATAAAAATAATGCTTTCATGGATACGGATCGAGTCTGTTTAATAACGAGGAATAACAATTTGTACGAGACAAAATGGATGTAACCAATTGAAATGGTTAATCCAAAGACTTTCAATTTGGAAAGTTCTATAGGTATCTGAAAAAGAAAGAAAGTTCTGATAATGAAAGTCAACTTTAAAATTGTTGGTGTATTGTTTATCTTCTCCAATCGCTTTTACACGTTGTTCATTTACAGTTTGGGGTAAAATAAATTAATGGCCAATTGTAAGTGTAGAAACGCTTTCTGCGCTGATACAATTATCATTATATACAACTAGGAGATTTGGCAATACTTTTATATTGCAATGAATTACATTAATTTCTCTATATAAGACGTAATAAAGCTACGGTATATACCTTTATTATACCCTTAACACTCAGGTGTAATATTAGAAATTAACTCGTATGTTAAAGAGGTGATCGGCTAAAATTGCATGTGGCTAAAAGAACATTATGTGCTCATTAGTAATTTCACACTATCTGCTCTACTTAAGGAGATGGAAACTACAACTTCCACAACTACACATGCATAAAAATCTCTACCCAAACACGAATAAGCTTTAGAAGATTGTTAAATTTTATTAATACGTATGCCACTTAAAAATTGACAATGCAAGAAGTGGCTTGGTATAATGCATTTTCTTCAGACGTGCTGATGCTTCAAAAAGGCAAAAATGATAAAGCAAGAATCTGACTCCGAAAGCCCGCTCTCTTACAGCGTGTTCCTTTTTTATAGAACGACAAATTTTACGGTAACGAGACTCAGAATCTCGTATGCGATCCTCGGTAATCCAATATGTAAACTGTATCGAGGGGCGCCCGCGCGGCGGGTTCCGCCAAGGGCCTTGCGATATTCATGCGCGAGGGGCGAGCTGGGATCGATGCGCGCGCGGGTCAATGCGGATGGTCCATTACCGCCCGGGACGATTGTTCCTGCGCGTCATATGCGGCGGAATTGTCAGTTTGGAAGCGCGAGGGGCCGTTACGTCGGCCGAAGATGGAACTCTCGAACGCCGCGTCGCGCGAGACGAGGTGGAGGGAGGGAGGGAGGGAGGGGTGGGAGCGGGCAGGGTGGTGAGGGCGGGGAAGCGGAGGCGAAACAAGACGCGACCCGGAGGCAATTGGAAGGAGCATTGCGAGAAAAAGTGCGGACGTGCGCGCGCGGAGAGCGTGGAGAAATGCCACGTGGTGGGGGTGGAGGTCGTTGCAAGAGGAGGAGGTACAGAGGGGACTGCTGTGGAGGTACACAGGGGGCCGATATTAGGCGGAGTCAAGCCTAATGACCCGAGCTTCGCCTTCTTGTTAAAAATATTATTACGTGTATTATTATTATTACTACGAGTATTATTATTATTATTATTATTATTATTATTATTATTACTAGTATTACTAGTATTATTATATATTTATTACTAATTTATTAAAAATTAAGTTTAAATCAAAGTAAGAAAAATATTCATGAAATGCAGGTAAAATAGGGCCCATTGGAGACTGGGGAGGGAAGAATGGCAAAATATTTTGGAAAGCACAAAAGTAGCCCGAATAATAATGGAAAATTTGGTAAAAAAGACGGAAAGAAGGGAGACAAAATATATTAGTAAATCCAATAAAATTGGAATAAAAAGTAGAAATTTAAGACAGGGTGAGTGAACTGATAACACAAAAATGATGAATAAATCTACCCAAAAACTACTGGGGGTGAAAAAAGTGGTTGATAATACAGGTTAAATAAAGGAGAAATGGGGAATAAAGTTGTAAGACGATAGCAGGAATCTATGAAGTGCAAAGCGCCAGGTGAAGAGAGGGGTGGACATGGACCGGAAATGACGCTGTAAGGCGTCTATGGACCCGGGAAGCGTGAAAGCAGAAGAAGACTGCGCGGCGCAACGCGAGGAAAGGAGAGAAAGCGGAGGCGATATACTCCGGCGGGTGGGCGGGCTCGGCGACGCCAGCTATCTAATGCTGCACACTCCATTAGACAATCTGTCAGGCGGCGGGGTGCGGGTCGGCGCGCAGCAGGACGGCACGAGGCGGGGTGGGCGGGGACGGGGGGCGGGGCGACGCCGCTCGTGGATTCTACCCCCACTACACCCACCCCACGCGCCCCAGCCCCCACCTTCCAGCCCACTGGAGCCCGAAAAAAGTCCTCATAAGCATCCTGGGGACAAGCTGGTTATATTTACAGGCGGCGGCCTGCGAGTCAATCGGGGCCAAGTGGAGGGCCCCACACCTACTTCTACAGTGCCTGCCAGCGGGCTTTAAATCCTGCAAATGCGCGCGGGGCGACCCTAGCGCCGGGGAATGGAACTTGCTAACGCCACCGCCGCCGGCGGCAGTCCTCTGTCGAAGAGGGCGGGGCGCTTTCTTGTATTGTCGTGCTCCCGGCTCGCAGCTGCGTGTCTACCTCTCTAGCATTTTTATACATAAAACACACCCGGCTTAACAGAGGGGGTGCTGCCATTTATCACGCAAGGCTTCCGGATCGACGATCAACGCTTTGGAGGGGGGTGGGGGGCGTGGGTGGACCTGGGAAGGGAGAAGTCTGTCTTGACAGGCACGCACCAGGGGAGGTGGCTCAGTGCTTCAACTGATGTCACTGCAGTGCTTCTGACCGGGAGGTCCTAGGTTCGAGTCCCGACGGCGACAGGATTTTCGACACTAGCTTGTCAGCTAGGTGAAATTCAGTCGCTGTCTGCGGGAGAATTCTAGAGGCCTGCTGCTCTGATCGGTAGTTTTCCGTGGTTTCTCTGTTCAACACTAGAAGAATGGCGGAGCAGTACACTAACAAACGGGACACTGACTGAGCGTGATCTTTCCTACCTCTTTGTTGTCCTCTCCTCTCCCCTTACACACACACACTGCCACATATGTCGGGAGTTTAGCCCGGCAGGGGCGGTGTCTGGCTGGTGGGAAATACCTCGTTGTGGGAAACCCCGCTAGCCGGCGGTAGGTCGGCGTCGGCTTCCCCCATCATCCAACGAGAACACTACCACATCGAGAGGAAGAAACATGCACTACACTTACGGGGATAATGACCTCTGTAGTTGACGTGCTCTCTAGTGACCTCTGTAGTGACGGAATCACTAACAACCAACCAACCAACCAACCAACCAACCAACCAACCTCGGCGGGCTTGCTAGCTGTGTGGAGTTTTCAGGCCGTGGTGACGCCCGCGCGCGATGGAATGTCGTGCACTCGGACCGCTCCCGGCATCCCTTTATGTGGACTCGCTCTTGAAGGAGTTCGCTTTATATCGAGCGTGAGGAGTTCCGTACTTGCTGGATGTATGGGTTCGATGGGACGGAGGAAGGGTTCCCCTTTGGGGTAAGGTGCTGCGTTGTTGTGTTGAGGGACCTTGTTGCAGAGATAGAATATGTGCGGTGCGAGTTCAGTCCTCAGCGTTTGAAAATTCGGATGACGAATTCCTTTGTAAACTATCTAATGTCTCTTTTTATTTGTTTTATTTGAAAAAACTTTATTGTATTATTAAAAAATAACTTCATAGTGCAAAATAAATATCTGTAATTTGCTTGAAAGCTAATTTGTGTGAACGTGGCTGTAATTTGACAAAAAAAAATTCAAACTACTATTTGTATTGCAAAAGAGGAAACTACCGTTTTCATCAACGTTCCTCATGGAAACATTTCAGTGACGAGTGTTTAAAAATTCACGTTTCAAATTACATTTTGATAAATATTTAGTGTCAGTGTCAGTACATTTGTTTTTAATTATATTTCACCTGTAAAATATCAACGTATTAATAAACCCCCTTTACATTTATATTTGATTAGATCGATTAATACTTCCTCGGTAACTTAGAGCACAGTGTCGCTCGTTGAAGGGCGATGATAATTTTGTAAACAAAAACATTTATTTGAACAAAAAACACTTAAATAAAAATTACATTTACAATTCTTTCAGTACGTAAATTTACAGTTACATTTTCACTTTTTTGAATATATATATATATATATATATATATATATATATATATATATATATATATATATATATATATATAATTGTAGCAGGGTAAATGTAATTTTCTACTGAACTTCCAAATTACAAATAAACATCGCCCTAATAACTTACTGGGGGCTCGATACAGAATGACACTTCTAATTTAAAATGATCACCCGAGGACTACTGCTATTTTCGAAATGAAGTTTCACAGGACGTTCTAGACGTCTGTCCTCTCCCACTTCGCTCGCAACACGAATAATAAAATACGATTCTGTTTACTTTTGCGCAGTAGAGGCTCGGAACATGTCTGCGGAGGATTTTCAATATCGGATGTTTGTGGACTACGTCGTCGCTCGACGCTCAAACAATGTCCAAAATATTTGTCCAGCGCTGTCCCTGCAACCTGACAATCGATCGCAATCGTTCGAGAGTCAATAGAGAGCGAAGGAAGCGTGCTGTCGGCACTTCCTGCTCCACACAGTCACTCACGTCTTGTGAACAGCGGAGACTTACGTAGTTTCAATTGAAAAAGTTTCATCGAGTTTGTCATTACAGTCAGCATGCACCAAAACACGATTAATAGGTTCCTAAATGAGTCAACTTCACTTAAAACGATTTGACAAAGCTAAATCAATAAAGAGCGAAATGGACGACATTAAAATTAATATATTTATACTGAGCGAGCTTGTGACCACTGTACATCCTTTAGACTAATATTAATGTACAGGTGATAAAGAAATACTAAAACGTAAATAATTACAAAATTGCTAATTATTTATAAAGGGAAATGTGAGAACACAAAAGGCAATCGTGCCGCAAACCGCATTTCATCCACAGTAAATGACTGGAATTTTAACCTCGGTTCTCGATGAAAAGTGTGTGTGTACGGTAGGGTCAAATCTAAATGAATTACGCGTTTTCCTAGATATTAATGCACGGAAAATAACAGTTTGCTGGATTTACAGGTCAATAATAAAATGAAGATTATAGGACTGTTGGGAGTTTGATAGAAAGTCAATATTTTCACAGGATTTAGTGGTTGTTTGGCATTGTGAATTATAAGAAGAATCGACATAATGAATGTAACCTACCCTACCATCTGACTCAACGTAATGTAAAAGCGACAAAACAAGCTACATATTATCATAAGAATAGACAAATTACTCTTCTAGGAGAGTATCACTTTAAACTGATTTTTTATTCTTACTGGCATCTACTATTTCATCCAACATGCGCATGTTACTCATTCACTTCTTATTAGATTCGTTATATCAATTTTTAGGATGACTTTTTTTATTCCCTCACAATTGCTATGAATCTTTAAGTTCAGGTACTACTTTCTCCACTGTGAAAGTTTTGTCATTTTGTGGAGTTCTGAAAGGAAAAATTGATTTTAGAAGAATCATATGTATTCAAGATTCTTTCGCTCCCAGTAATTTTATAAATAACTATCATACAATGGCTATAATCTCATGTCTTGTGTCGAGGTGCTGCTTATTGCTTTAGTGTACTACTTACCTGAGAATCGATTCGTTATTCGAATTGAACTTTCACTTTTATTTTCTCCGACAGTTTCTCAAGGGAGGACACGATGTGTACTTTCACATCGGCATTTGTTTCACTTTGCCTTAGACTTTGTCGAAAGGTCGAAGATCTAGCTTTGGAAATAGGTGAGAATTAACAAATTGATAAATGAATTAAATAATAGTGAAATAGTTGAGGAAATGTAATAATGGAAGCACTGAGCGATAGTTTCAATGTTTGGTAGTTTCCGATTTGTTGACTCCTAATTCAAACTAAAAGATCAAATCGGCTGGCGGTCAGCGCAATAAATTCCTTCAGCTCTAAGAAGACGACTGTGTCGGCTTGCATTTAAATATGACATTATGAATTGCGACAAATTGACCAAGAACATTATAACATTCTATAATTTAGTGTGTGTGTGTCTGTGTGTGTGAATGCATCTACCGCAAAAAGTTTCGAGACTCTGAGTGATTGCTTCCAAAGAATACTTATCATCCGCAACAGAAGGGTTGCGATTCAAAATGTTACACAAAATGATTGCTTTACAAACCAAGAACTTCAATGTAATTGTCAAAACATCTAATTGGTATTATTGCCTGGAGAGTCGGGGTGGCTAAAGTGAGGGGCGGGGGAGGGGGATGAGCGGAGGGGGTGGATGGGGTGGGCGGAACGTGTAGAGCTGTTTAGTAGAGATTGTGATGAATAAATACCCTGGCTGCCGCAGGTATTCAGCTAGTTTCACAGAATAATGTAGTCTGATTTTATTCACATTTGGGAGGATTTGATTCCAAAACAAACGCAGCTAAGTAGAATTTCAATCCTAACTTATAATTTAATATAATATGGATTGTATGTTTATTATAATGACCATATTTAATACATGACTACTTCCTTTTTAATAGGGGATTAACATGCAGTAAAATTAATATTATTTTATTAAATTATAACTTTAACTTGAAGCAACGTTTGCTCTAGAAAATTTAAGTAAATATTTTCTAATTATATATAAACAAACGATTATTTGTTATAAATGAATACTAACAATTGAAAATTGTTTCATACACTATAGTATTGTTGAAATGATCATATAATTACCATTGTTATGTAGTCAGAAAACGAACAGAACTTTCTTTATGAATTTTGAATTCAATCTTAGATGTATTAAATATTTCATACGAGATTCCTACTCCATTGCGCATTTTTCTATCCCCGCACTTACTTGTGAATTTAATCTTTGTTATTACACCGTTTTTAACCCTACAACATACTCACTCATTTTTTAAAAAAAGTATGTAAAAAAAACGTCTTATCGATTGATAACCACGTACGTGTCTTTAGGCGGGCAGTCGTTGCCGTATGGAAGTGTTATTCAGCCGAAGTAATCTGTAAGCTGCTGGGCGACTGCTGCGGGGCGCACTCGAGTGGGCAAGGCGGCGTGGGAACGAGCGGGTCCAGTCCGTTTCTAAACAAATGCCTGCTAACAGCCTCTATCGATTTCGCCTCTAATGCGACCTAGGTGGGGTTGAATTTGTCTTGACCGGCAAACATTTGAACAAGGAAATCTGCCCAGTCGCCCCCTCCCGGCTCGCTCTCCGCCGCGCAGAGCCGAGGCAGCCGTTTATTAAGACAAAAGACAACACACGTGCGTAAGCCCTCGCTGATTGCGACATCCGATTGTTCCGGATTATCGATCGATAGATTGAGGTCGCTTACGTTGTCGCGATAGATCGCAACTCACATCAACTCTGCGGAATCGGACTCTTTTATGAAACTCGTGAAACTTGATTTACCACCGATTGCGTTGTTTTTTTTATCTGCCATTTAATCCTTCTTTAGCTATATTATTCTGCATTGTGTGTGATGTAAAGAATAATGAAGTGAAGTCCAAAATGTTGTTTCTTTCGTTTTGTTATTTATTTTTATTTTCTTCCTCGCATTACTTGTTTTGCTTTTCCAATATTTATTTTTTCATCTCCCTATTCCACATGGATTCACCGGGTGGGTGTTGTTTTTCTACGAATCCACTCATTTGTCTGGGATCGAACTCTAGTCCCAATGGAGGGAGAGAAATGCGATGGTCATTACACAACGAGCTCTTTCAACTGTGTGTGGTCAATGCAGTCACTTACCCTTTGTTTTTCTTTACTCGTTTACATAACTACTTTGTGTAAGTAACAAGGATGCAATTCCATAAAGTTGTTCTTCACTTTCGATAGTAGAGTTCTAGTTCTAATGAATTATGGTCTTGGCGCAATAGAGAATAA
The DNA here is from genome assembly GCA_011170035.1 of Teleogryllus occipitalis. Classification (NCBI taxonomy): domain Eukaryota; kingdom Metazoa; phylum Arthropoda; class Insecta; order Orthoptera; family Gryllidae; genus Teleogryllus; species Teleogryllus occipitalis. The sequence goes on from BLKR01009296.1 coordinate 78,631, forward strand.
TAAATATTTGAACGAGACTTGCTGTGAATCATGTGTTCTTCCTGCGGTGATACTAGTTACTGCATAAGTAACTGTCACTTACGCACAGAATAACTAACCGTGATTTTAATATCAAAATTATTTGGTGGAATGACACATTTCTTAGCTAAGGTATCTTCTATAGCCAGTTAATCAAACATACTACGATATTGTGCTTATAATAATAGTACGCTACTTTAAACATAAAGGCAAAGAATGCTCAGTAATATATGTGACAATATCGTATTCTGAATAGAGTTGTTTCGCAGCGATCGAAGCCGCTTGTTTGTCAGTTTATCACCTTCGGGAATTCACACATAAACGGCAAGTTTTAATTGAATATTGGCCTAGATTAACTTGGGTACCCAAGTTCTCCAGCACTGTAGCAAAATTGGACCAACAGGCTCAAAGAAGAAAGTACTGAATGAGGTTAAATCATTGCGATTACTCAACAAACACACAAAGCAGCGTTGGTCGTAAGATTCTTACACATCCTGCCCCAGATTGCTATCCTCTGGGAAAGCAACGCGGAGTGGCAGCTTCGGCATCCAGAACATCGATCTTCCTCAAGGTCTCTACCTCGCTCTCGCCCTTCTCTCTCCCTGCCCCCACCCCCTCTCCACCCTTTCCCACCCTAGGGACGGGCGTTTGTGATTACTTTTCGCAAAAATTCTCTTTGAATTAAAAACCTTCTTTAATCTCCTTCCTGTTTGTATTAAGCTGTATCGCGCGCGCAGGCCTCGGACTCGAGACAAATGCTTTGCATTAAGATAAGTGGAGAGTTTTTTTTACGGAAAATTAAGTTGTAATTATCATTCTTTTCGTTCGCCGGATGGAACGCTGCCGGAGGGAACCGGGGCGAGGGTGGGGCGCCTCCAGCGACGACGTTGCTCCGGGCGTGTTCCATTCCACCGAGTGCTCCGTCTTCGCGCTCCAGACTCCCTCCCCCCTCCACTTCCCCTCCCCTCCCCCTCCCTCCTGCTTTGCGTACTTGTGCTCCCCCTCGAGCACCGGACCTGCGCTACGCTCTCGGGAGAAATTAGATGAGCAACTGGTGTGTACAGAAGCAACGTGCAGCGGTTCAAACCCGCCGTTATCTCCGGGCGGTTGTTTATGAGAATGGAGCTTGTTTTCACTCAGAATGTTTTCTTCTCGGGCAATGTCGTAGCAGACGGAACAGATGGATCTCTACCCATTTCTGTTATTCGTTTTTATTTATAAATTCGTGACGGTGTTCCATTCATAATATAAAGGAAACTTTCGTTAAAGTAAACATTTCGTTTATTTTTCTTCTACCTTCCCTTCTATCTCTTACATCTCACACCACTTTTAGAGGCATTCTTAACAGGTTACTCTGTGTTTTTTTCTTTTCCTTAAAGATTTGTATTAATTCAGTTTCAACTTTCTAAGAGATTATTGTTCGACAATTTCTGTGCCCATATATTGCCTTCCATTTTCTTCACAATTTCCAAAGGTTTCAGAATTAGTAAAGATCTTCAAAACTCGTAGATTGATTCAAATATTAGCATATTTTCAAAATCATTTGAAGAATAAGAAGCCTTTTTGAAGAGAATGTACGCAGAGCACATGAAGTTAATTTGCCTAGATTATATTCTAGTACTGGACATTAGAATTGCGAATCCCAACGTTGCAAAGCACAATTAGAAACCGAATGTATAATCTAAGGTTATTTAATGAAGTTAAGTTGTTCTATGTCTAACACTTACTATGTTGTTGTTCTATGTCTAACACATACTTTTGGATGAAGAACATAAGTTAATATACCTTAAGATGTTCAAAATACCTTGAACGCGTTCCTGTCTCACATCCATGATCTTCACGGTACAGAATATTATAATTATCATTAATAATAAAAAGTTGACAGAATTTTGATTATGATGACTGATCAGAAAAGAAGGAAGAGTATTATAGCAGTACAGCCCTGAAGAGGACCGCGATATCTCGGTCGAAACGTCGGCACCCCAGCCTTCGACGCGGCGTCACCCGGACAGCCCAGATCAAGAGTATTATAGTTGATAGAAAAATAATTACTTTAAAATTAAGAAGACCTTTTCGTTAATTACAAATTATTAGATTTCTGCTGTGAAGTGGTTGATACCTGACCATATGACTAAACAAGTCCAGAAATGAGAATCCAGGATCCCAACCTAAACTCTCCAGTTCTTGTCTTTCAATCACAAGATTCACGTGATAGATTGTGTGATGGTTTTTCATTGTCATACAATTATTCAGAAAATAGGATTTCAAAGCTAAGAAACCTTCTTTAGTGTTATTTTACTATTTAATGAATTCTTACAAGTTGCTACAATGTTAAGGCAGAGTTCATAATTTAATCTCAATTTTTCCATTTCATTTTCTTAAACTCATAAGTTTTCCAGTGAAATCGAATAGGTTGTAAGACAATAGTCACAATCATAATTTTGGAGCGAGTCATCCTCAAAAAGAAACGTTTCCCGGTTCGTTCGTAAATAAGAGTCGATCCAACGTAAAATCCATTTTTCGTTTTGTGCATTTACCTTCTATCAATGAAAATTTTTATTTCAAATGTTTCTAACGGCCTTAAAATATGTAGACATATTTATCGTTAACCTTAGTGGAGTACTTTAGTCTTTCAGATTTGTCCTAGAAAATTTAACACAAAATAAATAATATGAAATTACTCATTAAAATTTCAGAAATACCTTCCCTCTCAGGTTCATTAAATACCTTGACAATAACATTCATCGTTATCATTTTTAATTGTCATGACTGGTATTTAAGTGTGAAGAGGAGTTTCAATGTTTTCTGTAGAAATTAATTCAATAACGGAAATTAATGCGTTAGAATAATAAAAAATAATTTTGTTCAGTGAATATTTATAATTAATTGACACATAGGAATATAGATTCATTATCTGTTTTGTCGTCATGTACTTTTGTGTCTGAGGAAGAAATAGAATATTCTTTTTAACCCTAGTTCATTCGTGTGTGTGTGTGTGTGTGTGTGTGTGTTTGTTTGTGTGTACGGCAGACACTATCTGCGATACGAGAGTGGAAGCTTGTTGACCATGATTACTGGATACTATGCGTGTTCTTTCGGTTACACGCTTGCTTCGTCGTTCAAGTCCATCATAAGAGTTTTAGATCATATGGTATAAAACGTTCGCCAAACATATTTGAATAAGTACATCAGGAACAGAACATTACAAGTAAACTAGTACTTTTAGAAATATTTTTCAATAACTAGATACTTTAATCTCAGAGATATATTAGATATAAATTAAGAAAGAAGTGCGGTATTGGCTTATAATATTCATTTTTATATTCTTTATTGTTAGTTGTTTCGTTATTAAAAAGGACAGTAATAACTGTCTGGGATACTGCAAAACTGTAATGTAATATTATTTGTTAAATCTTTTATCGTGTACAATGAAATATTAATTGTTTGCATCTTTCATCGTACTTACTACTTTTGTTCAGCGTGATAATAGTACATTATCAAACGATGATTTAATGATAATTATTAATACACGAGTGTAATATTACGATGTGAGCAAGGAACAAGCGAATATCGTAAACTTCACATGAGTGATACCCATTACATCGAGTTTCATACGGTACTTTTTCTACGACTTATGGTAACTTTTATATGTTAAACTTCAACGTTAAACATTGAATCGTTTCGTTGCAGTTGACGTGCAGGATTCAGCCAAAGCCACCTAGTGGACAGCTACCCTACCTGCTGCATGTGGCTTTGGTTTACCAGTCTGCCTGTGAGAGAGTACAAAAGTTGTGGCAATTATTTCGAGATCACCATTTTCGTTTTTTCTCTTATATCTGGAGGTGCCAAATCCTCTGATTCACTTGACATTTCAAACTAAAGAATTGGGCGGCTTTTAAGGAAAACACAGACCAGCAACCTAAAACACAAAATAATTCGCGTTGTGATCTTAACGCCAGTCAAATGGTCCCCCTACCACTACCACTGCGCTAGTTAATTTTATTTTTTAAGTAATATTCCACGTAAAAATTACTGATTATAAAATAAATGAAAACTGATAAACATAATATAATATTAAATGCAATTTCAATGTAGACAATCGAATAAAACATTTACTACAAGGATTCTCAATGATTAATGAAATACCAAAACTTGGTTTGTAATCTTCTCTGTGATTATACTTTGATTCATTTAACGTGGCGCCTCAAGGTCACGAGCTGGAAGGAGAGGGAGACACTGTAATCCAATCGGTAGCTCCAAACCAAACATTTAAAGCGTAACGAAGCTTCCGATTGGATGAGTGTCCCCATCTTTGTCCAGCTCGTGATCTTGAGGCATCACGTTAAATAAATCGGAGTATAGTCTAGAACCTGTGTCATAATGAAGTCTGTATCGTTATGCAATGACAGTCATCAAATGACATAATTATGCAATGGGAGTAGAAACAGTTATGGATACATTCAATATCACAAACACTAAAACGCCAAAACTATTAAAATATTCACGTCACCAAAGTCGTCAGTTGTAAGGGCTGCTAAAAGAACTCTTGCACGTTTAATTTACAATCACTTATCAGAAAGTATAATTTTATACTCAAAATCCCACAAAAACATTATCATATGTCACATCATTCCATTCCTCTTTTTATCATCTATATATTGCTGTGAGAAAAATACACGGTTCCATTTAAAAAAAATCAAAGATTAAATTTCTAGAAAACTAAAAATATTTCAAACAATATCTCTACGGCATATTATTGGCCTCATAATTCCATATTGTTGAGCGAAATCTGCATTTGATATCGTGAACCGTTTAGAAGTTATAGGAGTGACCCATAGTTGGTGGGACTCCTGTATAAAAATTACGCAACAGAAAATATTTTACAAAGCATTTGAACTTGTTTATTGACAATTATGTAATGGCGTTAGATAACGTCTTGTAAGATTTGGCTGTTCTTACAGACAGTCGATGAGTATTATTGTTCCGTCATATATTGTAATTATTAATATACATATGTAATGAGAAAAAGACTTTTAAGACGTGGTCAATGTTAACTAAAAATATTGAGTCGTAAATGTGGAAGTATGGCAATTCTGGTAAATCGTTCGCAAATTCTTGTTCATCTACTGTTTTCAAGGAAGGAAATTCGTAAAACTGGAATTCCCGTGCAGTAAGGGGAAACCGAGTACGCTTGGCCCGCTGTTCCATTGTCTCCTCGCCGCCACCACCTCCATCGCCCCCGCCTCCAACTGCGCCTTGTTATCCGGCGGACGAGGCCACCCGCGTGCCTCGGCATCGCCGACTCAATCCCTGGCCGCGTCGTGGAGAGCGGTCAGCGTGGCGGCGGCGGCGGCGGTATCGGCAGCGATGGCGGGAGGGTTGGGGTGAAATAGGAGTATGGCGGGCGTGGTCCTGCTGGGGAAGGTAAGAGAAGTGCACGTTGTAAAGAAAGGACTCCTGGAACTAAAGCAGGGTTGGGAAAACCAACAGGCTGCTCAGGGCTTTTGTTTGGTCTGTATACCTCTATACAGAAGGAAATGAAGGTGTGTATATTTTTCTAAATAAACTAAGACGCTTAAATATCTACTTCACGTGGCAACTAGGGAAGTACTGTAGGGAAATGTGACAGGGGGAGAGAATAATTGGTATTCGCAGTAACTCAATGTGAAAACATATTGATTGTATCAATTATATCCACGATACTCACAATTGAAGGTCAGTTAAAGTTACGATGAAATAGAACGAGCATTCAAGGGTAGATACGCTAGAATGCAACCTGTCAACGAATTTGAAAGAACTTAGGAGAAAAGGCGCAAAGAGAAAATACAGATCGATTTTTATGAACACGTTCACAAACACACACACACACACACACACACACACACACACACACACACACATTCATAAGCATGGAAGTATTTAAGTAACGAAATGATAATCACTGGACTAATTCGCGTGTGATTAAATAATAGGCTATTAAAGAAAAACAAGAACGGTGAAGACCTTGCTAGAAATGCTTAGCGGGTGTACTTAGAAATCTGTGTCTCGAATTTTTGAAGTAATTCATGAATTCTTACTTTTACATCTCTAGTTGTTAGTGAACTGTTATATTTATATCATTAAGCTCACAGTAATGTCCATAGTGGCAATTATTGCGCAAAATGGTATCGATAGAAATAAAACTGCCCGAAAAATCAGAACTCCACACACAAAAGCCGTTCGCAAGAGCAAACGAGCAGGATCGCCCAGAGGCCACCAGGCGTGGTCCGGCTCGTTTGTCGACGCGCGTTTGTGCCTAAATCGACTTTGCCGCGTGATCGAGGTACACAACCGATTAATTTGCACAGTAATTTCTATACTGAGGACGGACGAAATGATATTTCTGATCACTATGTAAATCCACGACCTTCATGAAACGCGCTGCTTGTCAACGCCAACCCAGCTCGTATTTATATGAGTATCGCCGATTAGTATTTACATTAATGGCCGTGGCGGACGTCTGTCAAGCTCCGAATCTGATTTGGGGATGAACCGCGGGTGAAGTGCATGGAAATTTACATACAATCGGCGAGATATTCCCTGCCGGGTTGTTTCTGCTTGACATGCGGTCAGTGCTAAACTCACCGTTTAGGCTAACAGATTGTCGCAGTATATCTTAAGGGAAATATGAACTGAATTGTGAGAATTATTGCTGGTGTGTGTCAGTATATTACACCGCTACGTTACGGTTCACATGCGGTATAACGACGAGTTGGCGGTGGTCCACGATGGAAGTAATCGTGCAGTTAATGCGTTACATCAAGAATAAATAAAAACGTCAAATCCCGTGGCTTACATGTGTGTCCATTTCCCAAATTCAACAAATAGCCAAATATGTTTCAATACACGTGAGTTTAGGTAAATGCATTCGCAAGGAAATAATGTAATGGAAATAATGTAAGGAAATAATGTAATGTAATAAGTGATTCATGCTTAGATTTTTCTTTATTTGTGTTTTACATTGTTTCGGACTTACGTTGTATTACTGTTAAATAATACAGTATTAACAGCATTAACCCTGGAATGGTCGTGTATCGTCTTTAAGGCCCCAAACATCACTCTTGTAAATGGTAAGTGCGCTAATACGTAGCTTCAACTACCTTCAAATTAGTATTTTAATTACCTTGTCTTCTTGGATGGTTGAACATACTTTCTTCAGTTTATTCGAGGGAGCAGATAGTCTTTCAAGATGGCGTGTTTTTTTAAATTTATTAATTTTTTTTCCTGTTCAGCAGACCGTGATTTTTCAGGAAGTTGAACTGATACACTTTATTAACATTTTGGATTTTTATCCTAATTTTTGCTATTTTTCTATTTTTAGATAACTATGAACTTTGCCAGATGGTGATAATAAATATTGTTGAATTATTTTACAAGTTGTCTTGACGAATTTGGTCTTAAAAGGCTTTGAATATATGCATTTTTAATTTTTTGTTCGTAGACCTGAGTACAATGTCTAGGGCACGATGTCTATGGAGGTTTAAAATCGTCATTAGGAAAACAGGAACGGATTCTGATTCTTGAATTTGTGAATTCATCAAGGTGAAAATAGGGGTGCGAGATAGTGACAGTAGTTTGGAATAAAATGATTCATTAAATTTTGACAGAAAGTCAGTGATTGATGCAATTGATAATTCACGATGTATTTTCACATTGCTACAAAGGTGCTGTAATTATTTTACGTAAAAAAAGAAATGTTTTGAACCAAGATGTGCCTGACACCTCAGACTTGGTTCCGTTTGACCTTCCCCGCCCAAGTTATCAAAGGTGGTGAGTCATCAGCGAGTTTTTAGCAAAGTAATGTATTCGCCGGAATAATATGTTGAGCAACAAATCACAGTTGTTTGTTTCCGATTTCTGTCAGTAATTGTAAGAGGTAACATTTGACATTGCGATTCCATTACGTAACACACATTTTCCTACAGTATTGCATAGTACGGATTTATGTATAGTTATTATTTATTCTCGGTAAACGATTAGTATTATTTTATTTTCACTAACGGAGATCACTAACAAGTCTCACTAAGGTGATATAGTCTCAATTCTTTCATCGGCAGCTTTACTTCTTACAATGTCAAACGAGGTATCACCCGAAGAAGAAGTTATATTAATGTTAAAAAAGACGTAGATTATTATAAATAAGGGCACTGAAAGCTTAATAAGTTACGAATGAGAGATTAGCGAGTAGATACATCGGAGAACAATTACAAATTAAGAACGCCTGAATTCTTTCTTTTATGTCTTCACTATAGAAAGAGACGCAGATACTATTCAAAACTTGTCCATTTCTAGAATTGTATGTAGTATATATTTGGTTCCTGACTCTTCAAATTGCTTAGAGTCGACTCTTAAAACCAACTTAGTCATTCTTCTTGTCAATCCTTAGACCTGGTGTAATGAACACTGATCACAGAAAGAGTTCTTATTTGCCTCATACACTGTGCTAGAGCATGCGTAATAGCTCTCGTGCACATCACTACTTGTTCAAAGCATCTGTAATCGAAAGGAATAATATTTTAATTTCAATTCATTAAATTTTAATGTAACCGTCGCCTGCACAGGTACTACATCCAATGCCTGATGAGCGGAGCGACAAAAAAACAGCACCTGTGCCAATTAAAGCGCTATGAAAATCTAATTGAAAGCAATAAACATACGGGTCGGCATGCTCAATGGAATACGCTATTTTGTTAATAATTTATTCGTTAATATCCGATGGGTTCAGATAAGCGTTTTGCATAATGGACATCCAATGTGCCATATGTCGGATACTAATATAAACACGTGAAACAGGGTTCGCGACTCGGGCACCGACGTGGGGCAAAAATGACGAACACGTTTGGGCGTGTTTCGCGTTTTGCCGGGTTGTGTAGCGATCTGCGGGCTACATACTCACGCTGACGACGGCGTTGGGAAGGGCGGTGGAGGAGAGTGCCGATTGTGGTGTTAGGAACGGTAGGAAGGATATGGCATTGTGGATGTGTCGATATGGACGGTGTCAGTGATGGTTACTGTGGCGGGACGGTGGCGACAGGAGTAGATAAAGCAGTAGCTGTGCTGGAGTGGGATGAAGGTAATCGGGATGAAGGTAATCGGGATGAAGGTAATCGGGACAGTGTGTTACCGTTCCTGGGACGTACACCATCTCATTTGTTGCTTGTAAGTGGTGAGCTTGTGAATGAGGTTCGCTCGTTGTGACGAAAGCAGTTATATCTACGTATTTAAAATAAAGTAGGTTTTCGATAAGAAAGTCTTTTGAGATTTCTTCTCAACCAAAGTTTGTAATTTGTTCTTTAAATGAGAGGCAATGGATACTGAATGTTTTATCACTTTCTTTTATTACTCATTTTATGACATTAACACTTCTTAAAATTAAAACAATATTCGCTTATCTACTGACATTTATTCGTTCCGTTCTGCGACATGCAATCTAAATCAGATGTTTCACCGTCTGGCTGGAACTCGGCGCGAGCAAGTCGTGGTTATAGTTGGCGAAGCAAAGATACCTACTTTTTTAATGCAAAAATCGGCGAGAGAATTTACTGGTTCTATTTCTTACTAGTTATGTTTTTCACTAGTTATATTACTGGAATATTTATTAAATATTCTCGTGAAACACTAAAGTAACGATAAGATTTGCCATATGCTTTTCAGAAATTAGACATTCAGAATGAAAAAGAGGTATGGAAAAATTATTTTTTCTACATTCATATATTTTAATTCCTGTATTACCACATTTCTTCTTTCCGTTTCTTCAATATACATTGACAAACCTAAATGTTTCACGTCAAGACTAATTTCCATCATACAGTTTTTTTCCACGAGTAGATTGAAAACAATTTATGCTCGTTATGCTTGTGATCTCCATGATGTTTGTTCGATATTTCTATTACTTTTTTTTGAAAGGGTCATTTTAGACAAGAGTATGCACGTGATCTTATTTTTAGTCTCGTTTACAGAATTTTTGAATTTAACTAGATACATCTCATACATTGTTAATGAGAACTTTTCGTTTCGTGACCCCCCCCCCCCGGCCACTTCACCGAAGGAACATGACACGTCGGTGGCACTGAGCCCTAAGAATGAACGCCATTTTGGCCAATGATGCGGGATTTGCGCTTACAACTCCTCAAGATACTTTTGATAGAACGGTTTTCTGCTTTCGTCTTGCAAAGGCATGTTTCAAGAAAGAAGGGAGTAGATTAACTATTTCGAAGTTTTGTGTTGCCTTGTTAACTAGGTGATCTTTTATTAAGCATCGATTTCGTAGATTTGACACTCTGAATTTTGCGGACTTTAAAAAAGATTCGTGATTGGTAAATTTAATCTTTATGTATTTTTGCTATATAGCTCTCATACTGTTCTCTATTAGAAATTCAGTGAAATAATTAGAATATGTCTTTCTGCTCGACTCTTGACTTTTAGGGGATACATTCTTATTACTCATACCATTATTTAATGTAAAATTGGCTTGGTCAAATCCTCCCTATTTTACATCTAAAATAGACACACAATATAAAATTTTAGTTTGTGAAAATTTTATTTCTTAACGATTATCTCCGAAATAGATCATTCATTTAAATTTGTTCGCTTTTGGAGTCTTTCGGTGTTAAAAAGAGTGTGTACGCACTTTGAAATAACATAGAAATCATGTTTTGTTAAGTAGCGTGTTCAGACTCACAAGAATTTCTTAAATCAGAAAACTTAACATTTCAACATTGTGTACAATTTGACTTTCATCAATTGCTGGTTTCTTACCACAGGTATCAGCGGTATTTTTATTTAACGATTAAAGAACAAGGAGAACAAGGATACTACCATTTTCATTATAATAACTTTTCAATACAAATTAAAAGTTCTTACAAAAAAATCAACATTGCTTTATTGAATAATGCATGTCATTTTCAAATATTAAGTACATGAAAAATGAATCTTCTAAGTACTAGTCAGAAATGTGCAGTGAGCGGCAACACCGGAGGTCGTGGAAAATTCTTAGAAAAGCAGAAGGGAACGAGGCCGGAACGAAAAACCAAAAGGGAAGGCCTGAAGACGTGAGGAGGAGGAGGATGAGGAGGGGGAGCAAAGAATGAATTTGGAGAGGTAGTAAATGAAATGTTCTTAATAAAAAATAAACATTCTTTTATCGACTGTTGCATGGCATACTTAAAGATAATCGTGTAGACGGAAAATGAACAATCGAGTACTTTTGAGAGGTATCCTATTATTGGGAACCCTGGAGGTTGTAGAAAATACTTTTTTAAAATTGTTGCGTAATTTCTAACAACGCAATGCATCTCCTAATCCTTGTTGGGGGTTAAATACTTATTGTGGAGTAATCCTCTGTTACTTTATATATAGATGGCGTATATAATTTACTTTCTATATGCGGTGTAATTATCCTTTACTTATACGTGTGTAGTCATAGTCCGTGCGTCATTGTCAAGAGGACAGCTAAGTAACATTTCTACGTACGTGCCTCCCACATCACTACCCAGCGTCCAGGATGGGGAAGGAATTACGATAGGGGTAGGGTGTAGGACGCTTCACAGGGATCGATCTAGCCCCTGTAAAGAACGCAAACTCATTTTGTTGAAACAAATTTCACATGAGCTTGTCCGAGAATCGAACCCGGACCTCCTTGGCTAAAGGTGAGCAACTTCGCTCTGAGCCACGAGAGCGTCACTGAGACGAGGAGAAAGGAACGAAGCCCGGGCGAAAAATCAGAAGGGGGCGGGGCCTGCGGAGGTCGAGATGGGTGGTGGTGGGGGGTCGGCACAGGATGAAATCGGAGAGGTAGCGCCGCACGCGGGAACTCCTGCAGGTGTGGACATTGAAGGAAGCGCAGGTGCAAGCGGAGTGGGGAAGAGGCGGGGGCGGGGTGGGGATATAGGGGGACGGAAAGTGTTAGCGGAAAAGGCCACCGGCATCGCTGAGGCCGGCTCCATTTAAAGCAGGATTAAAGAAGGCGACGCGTAGTATGGCTTCCTGCTTGCGAGGTTTCTTTAATGGCCTTCTTCCATAAGGTAAACGCTCCCGTTTAAGCGAGCACCACAGGGCACAGGCGTGTGTCCAAAGGCAAATGGAACGCGGACAAATGAATGTGTTTGGTGACTGGTCTCATTACAGGGGGGGGGGGGCAGGGGGCGCTAACTGCTTGAAAGAAAGAGAGACCCTGTTGAAAACAGTTCGTTCAAGTATATTTACTTTTCAATCTAGAGACTGATAAAAATAAACTAATTTAGGTATTTTCAAAACTCTCTTGCATTCATGCGAATGTCAATTGTCAGAAGTAAAAGCCTTGTATGCCGTATGTATACATATCGGCGTTGTGTATATTGTACACACACACACGGACCTTGTTCATGTTCCTAACCCTTTAATTGTTGTGGTATATTTAGCTTATCTGCAAAACACACAAGGTCGAATGTGCCGTGACCCTTCTGCAATTATTAAAATATTGTTACTGGTATAATGTAAATTGGCATTGTGGTTTTTATCTACTAATATTTTCAAATAGAATTATCTCCAATATATATATATATATATATATATATATATATATATATATATTCTTGATATACTGTTATAAAAAGGTCAAACCATTCTTTGTTTTTCGAGGAAACTAATAGAAAATGTTTACCAATATGAGAAGAATAAATAATATCTAAGTTCTAATTTCTCGTTCTAATATGTAATGACGCCATATTTTCTACTAATGATGGCAAAAAAGGAAAGAGATTTGAAATAACTTAAATGAGAGTTTGATTATTTTCCTATCTGCCGTGCAACAAAGAAGGAACAGGTTACACTCGTCATTAGAAATAAAATTGGTACTATGTAATATTCCGAGGTAATTCAATCACAAAATAATTCAAAATTCATTGACAAAACGCTTTTTACAAAATGTTTTTGCGAATATATTTAAATAAATAAGTCTTATTGTTAATGTATTTTTATTGTGAACAATACCAATTTAATGGAAAGTATAATTAATGGAAATTATGATTATTGAGATTTTGAAATTTTATGGTTGAGAAATTTATTAGGAACTAATTATATCATGTGTTAGATATTTAAATTAATTAAAACCGTGTCATATTCTAAAATCACACCCAATACTAATTTAGGCATTTTCGAAACTCTCTTGCATTTATACGAGTGTCAATTATCAGAAGCCAAACCCTGGTATTCCTTGTCTATACACCTCGGCGTTGTGTATATTTTGCACGAACACGACGTAGATTTCTCGAAACACGACCCCTGCTGCTTTTCGTAACCCTTTAAATGTTGTAGTATATTTAGCTTATCTGCAAAAAACGCGAGGTCGAATGCGCCGTGACCCTTCTGTTTGCGTTGAGGTAGCAATCGAAACAATGGCCGTTGTGTTTGCTCGGCGGTGTAACCGTTTACGAGAGCAAACAGTGGCGCGACCTCTGGCGGTTTTTTGTTAAAAATGTGGCGTCGATGGAACTTTACGGTGACGATGTTGAAATTTCGAGAACTGTAGCGGAATACCGTCTCCTTCCATGATGCTGATTTCATCGCCTTCAAGGTGAGTCAGTGTTTTGTATATCTTTTATTATTCACACTGAAATACTTCCATCATTAATCACAGAGGTGTGTCTGGCTTCCCAACGCAAGTCAACAGATTAAAAAATACTATGCGTATCATATGTTTTTATTGAATTGTGTGAACAAATATCAAAACATGCCAAGTCCCTACCCAAGAAAATATACAACTCATGCCAAATAAAATTGACACTTTTGACTCTGCACGCTCGTTTACTTTGTCGGAATTTCTGAGACGATTTATTATTACTTGAAAATGTTTTTGTTTTGCAGAATTTGAGATATCACCTAAATAAACATTCTCATACTCTCCCCGGATTGACCGGTGCGCTGGAACTCATGTTATGAATGTTATTGAAAATCTTTCAATTTCATAGATCGATAAATGAATTAAAAAATTAAAAAAGACTTGAGTTAGGGGACTCCTTTAAGGCTTGAAGCCGCCCCACCGAGACATGGATACTCTCTTCTAGGGGCGTAGCTGCCGTGGTGTCCTGATGTGACAAAGAATATTTAGAAACCAACACCGAATGCGGCAAATAATACTAACTTTTTTTGAAAACAAAAATTTTCTTTTGAAAAAAATTGCTTCAAGCATTGTTTAAAAAGAGCGTACGTGTTTCTATGGCTTATTTAAAGGATATTCAATACATCGCCCATACTTTTTTTTTAAAAAAGTCGATCATTACTTTGAGTTGACCAAAGATATCGTTCATTCAATTCCTCAGCCGAACACCCTCCTTCCCTTCCTCACACTGATCCCATCGAGTACATCACAGAAGCGTCGCCCACATTTCCCTGATCCTCCTCTTCCCCACAAGAGGTGGCGTAGTTTGCAGCGCTGTCATTTAATGGCACAGAATATATTTAAAACCTAGACCCAATGGGGCAACTAACCCCAACATTTTGGAAATACAAAAATGTTCTATTAAAAAAATATTTCTCTAACATTATTTTAAAAGAGCGTACGTGTTTCTTTGGCATATTTAACGGATATTCAATGTATCGCCCATACTTTTTTTTAAAAAGAGACGATCGTTACTTTGAGTTGACCAAAGATATGAAGCGTGCATTCAATTCCTCAGCCGAACACCCTACTTCCCTTCCTCACACTCATCCCATCGAGTACATCACAGAAGCGTCGCCCACATTTCCCTGATCCTCCTCTTCCCCACAAGAGGTGGCGTAGTTGCAGCGTTGTCATTTAATGGCACATGATATTTAAAACCTAGACCCAACTAACCCCAACATTTTGGAAATACAAAAATGTTCTATTAAAAAAATATTTCTCTAACATTATTTTAAAAGAGCGTACGTGTTTCTTTGGCATATTTAACGGATATTCAATGTATCGCCCATACTTTTTTTTAAAAAGAGACGATCGTTACTTTGAGTTGACCAAAGATATGAAGCGTGCATTCAATTCCTCAGCCGAACACCCTACTTCCCTTCCTCACACTCATCCCATCGAGTACATCACAGAAGCGTCGCCCACATTTCCCTGATCCTCCTCTTCCCCACAAGAGGTGGCGTAGTTGCAGCGTTGTCATTTAATGGCACATGATATTTAAAACCTAGACCCAACTAACCCCAACATTTTGGAAATACAAAAATGTTCTATTAAAAAAATATTTCTCTAACATTATTTTAAAAGAGCGTACGTGTTTCTTTGGCATATTTAACGGATATTCAATGTATCGCCCATACTTTTTTTTAAAAAGAGACGATCGTTACTTTGAGTTGACCAAAGATATGAAGCGTGCATTCAATTCCTCAGCCGAACACCCTACTTCCCTTCCTCACACTCATCCCATCGAGTACATCACAGAAGCGTCGCCCACATTTCCCTGATCCTCCTCTTCCCCACAAGAGGTGGCGTAGTTGCAGCGTTGTCATTTAATGGCACATGATATTTAAAACCTAGACCCAACTAACCCCAACATTTTGGAAATACAAAAATGTTCTATTAAAAAAATATTTCTCTAACATTATTTTAAAAGAGCGTACGTGTTTCTTTGGCATATTTAACGGATATTCAATGTAAAGCCCATACTTTTTTTTTAAAAAAAGAGACTATTGTTACTTTGAGTTGACCAAAGATATGAAGCGTTCATTCAATTCCGCAGCCGAACTCTCTTCCTCCCTCCCCCCTCCCCCTCGCTCGCGAGCACTTGATCCCAGAAGCGACGCCCGGGCCCCGCCCCCTCTCTGGGCGAACAAAGGCAGCGGCGCCGCCCGCGGCGCATCTCATCGCGCCAGTCAATCTGCGGCGGGGGCCCCGACCGCCCCTCCCCCTTTCCGCGCTCCCAGGTAGTAAAGTAATTAGTCGGATCGATTCTTTTAAGACCCCTGAGCCGCGCCTCTGCCGCGCAGGGTGTGGTGAGTTGGGGCGGGGAGGGGAGGGGAGGGTAGTGGAGGGGCGGGGAGGGGAGGGGCGGGGAGAGGATGGGAAGGGCGGGGAGGGCTGGGAGGGGAAGATGGTGGCTGGAGGAGATGGGGAGGGGAGGGCGGGGGAGGGGCGAGGATGGGAGGAGCGGTGATAGTACGGGGTGAGGGGGACGGAACGGGAAGGGAAGGGGAGGGGAGAGGGCGGTGCGCGGGCATGAGTGGCGACTTCGTATATCCCACGGGCGCAGGGAGCAGTGCGGCGGATGCGGTGGAAATGTGGCCCAAAATATTATTCATAACTCGCAAGTGAGAGATTTCTAGATCCATTTTTAACTTCTTACCCGAAGTATCTCCTTATATTTGTGACGATGAGTGTGATTGCATCAATGGGTGTACGTTGTAAATGGGACGATTGGTTTCTTTTCACTACAGTTCACGTATTCCTTATAAATCTTGAGATTTACCTATTTTCAGATCACGACTACTGTGAGAAAACTACATTATCGGCCATTGCAACCATCACAGTGTATACGAACATTATACGTCACACAAATCCTGACGTCGGTAGGGGATCTGGTTATATTAAAATTTAGGTACGTTGTTATTTGAGAAAGTGAAGTGTGTTGTTATAGTACCTTATTATTGACAAACTACTCAATTCAGTTTGTATTATAAATTAGTTTTTTAATTAATCTATCATCGGAATTTGCAGAGTTCTGTATGAGCTGTATAGTGAACTTCGTTCTGAGTCTCGTTCATATCAATATGAACGATATGAATATTCATTCGTTGAAGATCGATATGAAATACTGGTTATTTTTAATTATAATAACATTGTTTTTATTACTATATTATTTATTTTCTATTATCACCCTATATTATTTGGAAACTTCTTAAGAAACTGTTTGTTAATACGGAATATTATTTGAAAATTTGAATGCAGCATAATGAGCATTTCAAACAAATGAATAAAAATAATTCTAAAAAAAAAAATAAAAAAAATTGATAGTGCAACTACGTTTTTAACATTACATGAAATTTATAAATACATGAAAAATTATAAATGGAAACATTATTGTTGCAAAGGTCAGTTACTGTTCATCTGTTCAAATTACTGGCAATGCGCTCAGTGAAATGTTCAAGAAGCTTTACCACATGCGTTCCACTGTGAGTCGCCATGGGATGAGGGTGGGTTCGTGTTAACAGAGAGTTCATCAAGTGTTCGAGTAATTATCAAAGTTACAGGGTCCGCGGCGCGGTGCGGAGGGCGAGGGGCGAGTAGGGGCATGGCGGGGCGGGAGCGGTGCAACCGTGGGCAAAGCGTCTCTTCCGCTGTTATCAGCCGCGGGCGCAACTCACGCTGCCTTGGAGAGGTGTAGAGGAGGCGCGGGGGTGGCAACGCAGGGGCGATGAATGCGGGCCACAGGAACGGTGGACGTGGTTGCAAAGCACGGGGTGGATAAAGGTGGGAGCAGGGAATGGAGTTGGGAGCGGGATGAGGGAACGGGCGGGGATGAGGGAACGGGCGGGGATGAGGGAACGGGCGGGGATGAGGGAACGGGCGGGGATGAGGGAACGGGCGGGGATGAGGGAACTGGCGGGGATGATGGAACGGGCGGATGATGGAACGGGCGGGGATGATGGAACGGGCGGGGATGATGGAACGAGCGGGGATGATGGAACGGGCGGGGATGATGGGGCGATGATGGAACGGGCGGGGATGATGGAACGGGCGGGGATGATGGAACGGGCGGGGATGATGGAACGGGCGGGGATGATGGAACGGCGGGGCTGATGGAACGGGCGGGGCTGATGGAACGGGCGGGGATGATGGAACGGGCGGGGATGAGGGAACGGGCGGGGATGGGGGAACGGGCGGGGATGAGGGAACGGGCAGGGATGAGGGAACGGGCGGGGATGAGGGAACGGGCGGGGATGAGGGAACGGGCGGGGATGGGGGAACGGGCGGGGATGGGGGAACGGGCGGGGATGGGGGAACGGGCGGGGATGGGGGAACGGGCGGGGATGGGGGAACGGGTGGGGATGAGGGAACGGGCGGGAATGATGAAACGGGCGGGGAAATGGAGAAAGACGGGGGAAGGGTACGGCGGGGGCGGGGGCAAAGGTTGGGGTTGTGTGAAAGCCGTGGTGGGTATGTGCAGGAGCGGGGAAATGCGGAAGAGGGGAGAGGGTGGGGCGGGGATCCTTAGAGGACATAGGTGTCCCCTTGGGGAGGCGGTTGCTCCGTTCGCTCACTTGAGACTGCACGCGCCGCTTCCCTTCTCCACCCAGGCGCTGGCTCGTCTCTTGCGATGGCTCCGGCTGCAGGATAGCGCTTCCCCGTTGCGGAGATTCCTTATCGCTGCGCGAGGTTCCATCATCTGCTCTCCTCACCAGCGCCTTCCTTCTGGACTTCACACGGACTGCGTAGAGGGAATTTTAACGTTCGTCGCTGAAATAGCCTAGTTTGCCTGCATTTACTTCCTTTCCCCAAACCTTTCCCTTCTCCCTCTCTGTTAACCCTTTTTATTCTTTCACCCACCTTCCCAAGTTCTTATCTATTATTATCCTTTTTCATTTTCTTTTCTTTCCGCCTTTTAGTATTTTCCAGCCTTAATTCCTTTCTTCACGTTTTTCTTTTTTCATTCTCTTGCCTACTATGTACTTTCGTGATATAGAGAGAGAGAGCTGAAATGTTTCAGAGTAAAGTGGCGGTTTCTTATCAGGAAAACTTGTGTTGTGAGGCTTTGATATAAAAGAGGCGGATAAAGATATTCCTAGTTTCTGTTTGTAGTATATTACTTTCCCTAACACGTTGCGTAGTAGGAACATCCGTTTTGTTCGTACTATTGGTTTTCGATAAAACGTTTGTGTTTTTTCCTCATTCTCTTTTTCTGTTTTTCCCTTTTATTCGTCTTTCACTTTTTACCGTCTTTCATTTCTTCCGTCTTTGTGTTTCATTTCCGCCTTTTTGTATCCGTATGTGATTATCACTAGCATTTAAACCTTTAAAACAATTTTCTCTGAGTTTCCCCAATCTGGCCGATATCCAGGCCTTTCAAATTTCAAACAGACATTTTGATATTCCTGGGTACTTCATATGAAGCTTCTATTTTCGCAAAAACAGCTTCAGATTTTTGTATGTTTTTTCTTGGATAGAAAAAACAAACTGCACCATACATATTTTTGTCGAAAGAAAGTGGGTAAGTTAAATATTCTTTCGGCGTATTCCTACAACTTGTATACTGATGATAAAGATTTCTTTCCTTAATGCAATCTACTATTTCGAAACATACTCCGGGAGCGGTAGCTCAGTGCATCAACTGATGCCATTGCAGCGCCTCTGACCGGGAGGTCCTAGGTTCGAGTCCTGACGGCGCGGCGGCAGGATTTTCGACACGAGCTTTTCAGCTAGGTCGAATTCAGTCGCTGTCTGGAGGAGAAGTCTAGCGGCCGGCTGCTCGGATCGGTAGTTTTCCGTGGTTACTCCGATCAACTCCAGGCGAATGCCGGAGCAGTACCCTACCAAACGGGCCACGGACCGCGCGCGATCTTTCCTTCCTCTTCCTTGTCCTATCCTCTCCTATTACACACACACACACTAACATGCACTGCACAATCACATATTCCGGGAGGCCGGTCGGGAGCTTAGAGCTTGACCAGGCTGGGGCGGTGCCCCGCTGGTGGGAGAGTCCTGGTTAGGGGGAAACCCCACCAGCCGACGGTAGGTCGGCGCCGGATCTCGCCATGCAGCGGGGGATGTTCACAGTCACCTCCCAAGAAATACCATGCAATACACGTACGGGACTAATGACCAAAGCAGTTGAGGCTCCCGGAAACACGAAAAAGCAATCAATCAATCAATCAATCAATCGAAACATATCTTTAAATAAGATGAGGTTCAATATTTTGAAAAGATAAATAATTTTTGCGGAAATTTTGCTTTAAATGAAGGCAATTAAAAATTTTATCTCAAAAGAGGGTTCAATTTATTCTTTTTTCTCTCTAAAGGGCAATTTATACTTATAAAAATAGTGGACGAATTTTCGTTGAACTCTGAATTTTCTAAAATTGCAAAAGTTGTTAATTTGCAATTTTTAATGCAATACGAGAAAGTATGTGCTGTTGTAGATTTACTCGTTTTTGCATCCTATCTCACGTATTCTCAATTTATTCGACCATATTTCCTTGTGTTGCTTTCCTTCGTTCTTCGCTTTCGTTTTTGCTAATATCTACATCATAATTCCCATCCTTCTTACTTTCCTTCTCTCCTTATTTATTCTCTTCCCAATTACTGTCAATTTTGACAGCATTTTCCATAATTTTCTTGATTATTTTCTCTGAGAATAAAACGATTTCCTAGGTGTAACATACCATTAATTTCTCTGACACTTAAACGACGGATTTTGTTTTGTTGGATAAAATGATTGTTCCTCGACTGCAGAATGGCTTCATCAAACATGCTCTTGGCCGTTGGTTCCGAATGTATTCGCGCTGTGTTTTTCTACTGTGAGAGCTACATTCACGCTTAAGTATCTGCATGTTCATATTAAGTACGTTTATGTTAATTTGTATTAGCTTTCTAGCTTTTCTTCAAACGTGCCCTCTTAACATATTGGATATCACTTCGGTTCTATTATTCCTAATACTCTCATATTTAGGCTTTTCTTTTTCCGCCAGCTCTTGTACTTAGATGAATCAGTTCTTTGGCAGAGATAGATTGAAATAATAGGGGAGAAATGTTCCTCTATAACGAATATAGAAGTTGAGTCTAAGGTTCATTGTTGAGGTTCATAAGACAGCTTCAATTTGAAGAACTGCAAATATCAACGTAAGACGGAAAAGCGCCGAAAAAGTGGCTCTCATTTATGTGATGCCGAGACCAGAATGGTCAAAAGTTGATCGCAAAATTACTATGCAGGACATTGATAAACATTGAAAAAGGTCGCGCAGCTCGATTTACAGAGGTGCATCACATGCATATCAATTGGAAAGAAATTAATTATTGGAAAACGGAGGCCATTTTAATCCTGTGAGTCTCTGGATGTGGATCCATGAATGCATTTAATACTTACGTAATATTAATGGTATAAAAGTAATATTTTATTTACTTAATGGGTTAATTTGTGCTTATTAGTTTCATCTATTCATTTTTAATGCATGGATTTCATGTCACTACTTTCCTAGAAATTATGTACAACAAATCTTGTGTATTTTGATTTATTTCTAATTTACTAATATTTTTAGTTTAAATATGGAGGAAAACTGATAACTAAGTCGCGAAACTCAATTTGTAACATACTATAACTGAAAATGTGTACTTCTGTTTTTAATAGATTTCACCATTGAAGAAAGGAAATACTTTAATGTATTATTAAAATTCATTTTTCTAATAATACGTAAGATTGTAGTACTGCCTGCCGTTGTTCATCGAGAGAACCAGAAATACGTGAATAATTTTAAAGCAATCAAGTAAACTTCTCTCCATATTTTCACTTCAAATATCCGTAATACCCGCCTCGCACAAGTTGTTCCGAGAGTTAAACTCGCGTAGATGCAACATTGCAAACGAACTATTATTGTCGAATGAGACTCGCACACGCAAGCATAAGCTACTTAGCCCCCGCACAGCGCTTTGGCTCCAGTGCGCATTCGCTTCATTCTTTTCGCGGGCGCGTGCTCCATTTCCGCGCGCTCTCGCGTCATATAACCTACTTTGGCAGCCCTTTGCGGTTTGTTTTCATTCCGCGCGTTTGATCTCTTTACCCTTTGGCGGCGCCGCGCGTTCGCTGTAGCCACCGCCAGCCTCACACCAGCCCTCGCCTTCGCCCTCGTCCTCCTCTTCGCCCCGACACTTGCCCTGGACTTCGCCGACGTCCTCCTCTTCGGCCCAACCCTTACCCTGGACTTTGCCGACGTCCTCCTTTTCGGCCCGACCCTTGCCCTGGACTTTGCCGACGTCCTCCTTTTCGGCCCGACCCTTGCCCTGGACTTCGCCGACGTCCTCCTCTTCGCCCCGACCCTCACCCTGGATTTTGCCGACGTCCTCCTCTTCGCCCCGATCCTCGCGCTGGCCTTCGCCGACGTCCTCCTCTTTGCCCCGACCCTCGCGCTGGCCTTCGCCGACGTCCTCCTCTTCGCCCCGACCCTCGCGCTGGCCTTCGCCGACGTCCTCCTCTTCGCCCCGACCCTCGCGCTGGCCTTCGCCGACGTCCTCCTCTTCGCCCCGACCCTCGCGCTGGCCTTCGCCGACGTCCTCCTCTTCGCCCCGACCCTCGCGCTGGCCTTCGCCGACGTCCTCCTCTTCGCCCCGACCCTCGCGCTGGCCTTCGCCGACGTCCTCCTCTTCGCCCCGACCCTCGCGCTGGCCTTCGCCGACGTCCTCTTCTTCACCCCGACCCTCGCCGACGTCCTCTTCGCCCCGAACCTCGCCCTGACCTTCGCCGACGTCCTCCTCTTCGCCCCGACCCTTGCCCTCGCCTTGGCCCCCGCCCAGGCCCCACCCGCCCCCCTCCACCTCAACCACAGCACTCGCCCTCGCCTCGCACTAGCCCTCGCACTCACCCTCGCTATTGCCCGTACTCTTCTTATTGCCCTTACTCTTGTTATTGCCCTTACCCTTGTTATTGCTCTTACCCTTGTTATTGCCCTTGTGGTCAAGCACACCCTCGCTATTTCCCTTAACCTTGTTATTGCCCTCGCCCTCGCACTCACCCTCGCTATTGCTCCTACCGTGGTTACTGCCCGCCCCCAGCCCCTGACTCCCACTCCCGCTTCCCAGCCTCGTTGTCCGTTCCTGTCTCGCTTCTCGCTTCCCGTCCTCGCCCTGCGACGTCGGTCCTCCCCTTGCCACCACCCAGCGACGGTGCTCTTCGCTGCCGGCTTACGCAGCAAATTCCCACGCACCCACGCACCCGCGCTCACAGGGCTCACGGCGGGGATGTCGGGGGCAATTAAGACTGAGACCATCACTATCTCGCAGCCCCGCTTCCGAACCTCACCGCTTTAGCCCCTCTTGACTTTACACGATATAACTGGCCCCCGCTTTCTTTTATCCTTTTCTCCACTTATTTACGCTCTCTCTACGCTCTGTTATTTTTGCTCTCTTCTGACGCTCTCTTAGCTATATTCCCTTCAGTGTGATGCGCATGATCTCTCCGCTTATTTCCTGACATGAGATGTCCTGGTATTCTTGCTCTCTTACATCAACACCACCACTTCTTCTTTTGGCCAGGCTTGTTTCGGCTTCACATTCCCCTCTCTTCCTTCTTTCACACCTCTTCCGTTATATCCTCTCCCAACCCTCAACTGTCACTGCCGCTCCTGCCTATAACGTCCCCTCCTAGTTATATCCTCAACTTTTCACTCCCATCACCGTCCCCCTCTTTGCCACTGGACCCTTCTCCACCTCTATCTACTTGTGGAAGTACGGTGACGCACCCACTCCCTCCATCCTCACTACCCCGTCCCTCCGTTCCCACTACCTCCGTCCCTCTCCCCGCGGTTCTGGCCCCAACAGGGTGTCCCGGGCCGCCCCGGCCGGACACTGCACACATGCTATGAATAACAAACGGAATCAATAGGCTGCCAGCGACGGCGCCTATGAATAATTCCACGCCGGGGGCGGCGGTGGGGGGCGGAGGGTGGGAGCAGCTATTGTGCCGGCGGCAGCGGGGGCGGTGACAGCGACGACCGGTCTGGCCAGCCTGCGGGGTGGAAGCGGGCCCTGCAACGGCCAAGGGAAGGGGAGGGGGATCATGCCATAAGTACCAACCAGCGTGGTGATCGCGTGAGAGGTGAAAGGGCTTCGGGAGTGTGGAGGTAGTCGAGGAAATGGTATGCGAATTCCTGTGGCGGTGGAGAGCTGGCCAGAGGTGCGTTGAAGCGACAGAAATGACATGAGGGACAATGGAGACGCCACTGCGGAAGCGGGACTCGCGGCCGGCAGAAGCGAAGGCAAATGGAACGGAAGGGGAGACAAAGCGAGCGGGAGGGTCGGACAGTTTGGACGGATGGTTAGCGAGGGCCCTCAGAGGCTTGGAAGGAGTGAATTTAGAGTTTGTTCACACGGAAATACGAAATATAATTTGTACATCGACAAAAGCGGGGGCTGCTGACGAAAGATCCTAGTGACAGGGTTGACTGAGATGATGATGTTTGTGATGTTATTAATTAATTAATTAATTAGGTGTTCATAATTAGTAAATTAAGTGTCCTTTCGGGAAAGTTTCCCGCCCGTAGAGAATACAGTACAAGAAGATTAAAATGATGATCTTAAACAACATTATTAATAGTAACCTTCATGCAGAATTAACTCCAAATAACATTGAAATTTACCGTGTAATAATGATGATCGTAGTGATACTGACAGTGAGAACGAGAGCCATGCTCAAGACAAGAGTTGCGGCAGAAAGACCGGCAAAAATCGCTCAGGACATCAACTGATGTCGCTGAAGTGCTTCTGACTGGGAGGTTCTAGGGATCGAATTCCAACGGTGACAGGATCTTCTACACCAGCTAGACAGCTGGGTCAAATTCATCGGCTATCTGGTAGAGAGTTGGAGTGCCAGGATGATCTGATCGGTAGTTATCTATAGTTTCTCTGATCAACACCAGGCGAATGCCGGAGCAGTACCCTACCAAACGTGCCACGGACCGAATGCGATCTTTCCTTCTCCTTTATCCTATCCTCACCCCTTACTATCACACACTTACACTCACATGCACTACACTATCACACTTCCCGGAAGACTAGTCGGGAGTTTAGAGCTTGTACCGTCTGGGGTGGTGCCCCGCTGGTGGGAGATACTTGGTTGAGGGCTAACCCCGTTAACCGATGGTAGGTCCATGCCCGATCTCTCCATCCGTTCACCGCCACCTCTTGCGATAGAACGTGCATCACACTTACGGGACAAACGAACGTAGCATTGGACGCGTCGGAAAGCACTAATCAATCAATAAATCAATCAACGAGGCAGAAGGAAGCGGCTAGGTTGATGCCGAATGGCATCATTGGAACAGCGGCGCCTGCCGGGGGCGTGGCGTTGGCGCCCCACTGAAGGGCGCAAAATGGTTTGCGAGTGGTGGCCGGGCGGCCTGCACTGCACTGCACTCCCTCTCGCCACACCCACCTGGCGGGCAATCAACCCCGGCATTTGATTTGTAAATGAAACGGCTAACTGCGGGTTTTTCGCCCTTATCGCCAGCCCGGTTCGGTTATTATTCAAATCGGCGCAGTGTCGCGCGTTTTTCGGCGTTTTGTCGCGTGCGCAGGCCCACCACGCCCACCTGTCCTCTCTGCGATACTTCACTTCACATCACTTCACTTCACTTCATTTCACTTCATTTCACATCACTTCACGTCACTTCACGTCACTTCACTCTACTTCGTATATTTCACTTCACCTCTCTGTTACTTGCATTTTCTAGGAAAAGCTTGGAGACAGTTTTTGAACGAATAAGGTTGAAAAAGAACTTACTACCCTGAACTCTTATACATTACGTTAAAAAATTAGAAATAAATAATCGAAAATAAATAATGATTTACTTGTAGCTTCATAACCAACGGTACCATTAGACTTGGAACGTAGGAATGCGTGTAGATTTATCCCACTAGTATTCTTATGTGTGTTCGTTTATATGTAGTTTAATATTTTACTTTTTCCACTTTTATTCCCAACTCATTAGAGGTTTGCGTTGTTCCTGAGCCCGGAGATAGGAATGCTACTGAAACTGGATTTGAAATGGCAAAAACACTCACTTCGATAAAAAATATACTTACCCATCTTATTCTCTGTATAAAAATGGTGTGTGTGTGTGTGTGTGTGTGTGTGTGTTTGTGTGTGTGTGTGTGTGTTCCATCTCAACTCTGCAGCTCCTCCAACAATTTAAATCTAACTTCTTGCACGTATAAATTAAACTTTGAAAACAAAAATATCTGGTGGCGTTGGAAAGTGCAAGACTCAAAAATAAAATGTGCATTTACAAGAGGCAATGCATCCGATACTTCAGAGTTGAATGTAGGGAAGATTGTCTTATCAATGATGATAGTAGCATCGCAACGGAGCACAGTAGATACAGCGGAGTTGGACGAGTGTGGTGGGCAGGGCGGACGTAGACCGATGTGTTAGATATTTTATTAAATTTATTAATTTTTGAAGAATTATACATAGCTCAGTAAATATAACTATGCATATATATTTACAGACTTACATGCTAACCTTAAATATAAATTTTACATGCAATTGCAAGGAGAAGGAAATCCCTTTTCGGGAACTCAGTCAGGATTTAAACCTGCAAAGTTTTTGAGGAATTTGTGATATGGATATTTGTTGTTGAATCGGGTTTGGAAACTGAAGTTTAGATAAATAAATTCTCAGCTATATTAATCTAAAAGCTTCAATCCTGTAAAGATCGTGATCAGATCACACTCCACCACCGGACTGTTTTCGCCTCATTCCAGACGACTTCTCGTCTGGCTTTACCGGCTGAAGCTCAGCATTGCTATTGTCGCTGTAGCAACTGTGACAGTGTGGTACTAGGGTAAGAGTCTGCAGCGATGGATTTTACTTGGTAGATACTAGGTAGTAGATGGACACGTAGCTCGAATTCAGCTGCTGTCTGGAGGACTGTTTCAGTGGTCAGCTAGAATATTCGCCTGGACTGTATTTTTTCGTGGCTTCTTCGATTAGTACCTGGCGGATGTCTTCCTAATAGGGCCACAGCTCGGGCGTGATCTTTCCTTTCTCATTCTCATTTTGCCCTCTCCACTTAAACACACACATGAACATGCACTACTCTAGTTTACTCGTGTCGGTACGCTGGAGCTTGTCCAGGCGGTGGGGGTGCCCCGCTGGAGAGGGAAATCCACTTAAGTCGACGTGAATATCTGTGCCGGATCTCACCATCCGGCGGGACAGGAACATCACCATATCCTAGGCTTAAAAACGCTATACTAACGGGAATCATAGCAGTTGACGTACTCGAAAACATTTAATCGTCGGGTCTTTGCTCATTCCAACTACCACACGTCCCAGTCATGCGGCGCGGCGATGTTGGGATGATCGCTGCGGGATGGGACGGCTGCTAGCTGGTGGCTTAGTGCATCAACTGATGTCACTACAGTGTCTCTGACCGGGCGGTCCTAGGTTCGAGTTCCGACGGCGGCAGGATTTTTGACACTAGCTTTTCATCCTCTGTCTGGAGGAGAATTCTAGCGGCTGACTGCTTTGATCGGTAGTTTTCCGTGGTTTCTCCCATCAACACCAGGGGAATGCCAGAGTAGTACCAAACTATCAAACGGTCCACGAATCGCCCGCGATATTTCCTTCCTCTTCCTTTTCGTATCCGCACCCCTTACATACATTCTTTTACTCTAACATGCACTACACTATCACACATACCGGGAGGCCGGTTGGGGACTTAGAACTTGTCCCGGCTGTGGCGGTGCCCCGTTGATGGGAAATACCTGGTTTTGGAAACTCCCGTTAGCTGACGGTAGGTGTGTGCCCGATCTGGCCATCGAGCGGCACAAGACCACCACCACATCCCGAGAAAAAACACGCACTACACTTACGGGACGAATGACCATGGTAGTTGACGCGCTCCGAACCACTAACAATCAATCCATCCTCGTCACGGACGTCCACTCCCTCTCGAGACTCCCAATCTCCACCTCCTCTTCCCCTTCCCCTTCCCTGGGGGGCGGGGCGGGAGGCGCGCAGAGGGGACGGGTGACCCTGGCGGAGGGTGCGAGGAAATTGAAATGCACGGTGCGCCGCCGGAGCCAGTGCCGGTGCGAGGCCTCGAACGGGAACCGGCGTTGAATTATTAGCGGCTCGCAGTCAGGAGCTGGCGACCCAGCCCCCAGCACCCGAGGGAGGAGGGCGACGCGAGGACACACACACAGAAGAAGGGAAACGAGTCGAGATGCGGGAGGCACTTTAAGCGCACCTATTGATATGCAAGGTGACATTGGTACGTCTTGTGAAGTTCCGTGATGGATGGGAGTTTAAAACAACACGTTCAAAGGGAAATAACTTTCTAGCTACATTTTCTAGTTCTGCCTGCAAAGTTTTCTGTTCATAGATCTTTGTTTTTCAAATGTAACAACTTTAAATCTAATTGGGCTCTATCAATAGTTGGAAACTGTGTAAAAATACAAGTTGCAAACCTTAGCCACTAGAGGCTTCGTTAGAAACGATATAGTAAGAAGGGAGGAGGAGGAAACGAGCAACTTAAATAAATGTTTGGGTTACCCGGAACCAATAGTAGTTTTAATATTTATTACAAATTTTCTTGAAATAATTCAACTAAAGGATTTTCAATAACAGGAATAAAATTTATTTTTAATAATATTCATTTGAGCATATCCCACTGAACACTAAAAATAAAAAAAATCGCGGAATGATTTAATAATGTTGCTTATCCTGTGGAATAAAAAAAGTCGCGGTCATATTGACATTCTCTATTTTCTATCTAGTAATTAAGAAAATATCAATGAAAATAATTATATTTTCTTAAATAATGTTTACAACTTTTTAAACATTTTTTATTGTGGATGTTACAGTAGACTTTACCATTCTTTCCATTTTACTTTGAACAATGAAACAGATGTCGATACCTGAGGTCAAAATTCGAAGTTCACTCTTTAATATAAGGGAATCCTTAAGCAATAAGTGATTGATTAAAAAAAGTTGTTACTTACAGATGTCCGTATTTAAGAGTTTCTCATTCATGTGGAAAGAGTGCTTCCATAAATGATCGGACACGTGATTGTGTGGCCAAGTAAGGTGTACACACGAGTATTTTTTGTAAAAGGACCGTTCAATTTTATTTATTTGCCTTTGATATTGTTAGTAATTGAACTTGTCCTTTGTATTATCCACGTTTCTGGTGTACCTTTTGCTAGTATGAGGGATGCGATTAAAATTCACAATATTCCCTGAAGTTATTGCTATCATTTTCTGTAAAAGAAGTGAGTGCCAGATAGGGACATGATCTAAATAGCTTAAGAGCTGTGCGAATGACATTGAAAGCTTCCTTCACACACATGTCGAAAGCGCTGTAGAGAAGCGCCGGGCCCCTAAAACAGGGGTCGGCAACCAACAGCTCCCGAGCCGCATGCGACTCAATAGATCTATACTTGTGGCCCTTGTTTAGTTTAATTTTAGATCTGAAGAACCTACTCTATCGTTTTTAACAAAGCTTCTAATGGCTAAGGTTTGCGAGTTGAATTTTTACACCGTTCCCAACTATTGATAGAGCTGAATTAGATTTACAGTTGTTACATTTGAAAAACAAAGATCTATGGACAGAAACGTTTGCAGACAGAACTAGAAAATGTAACTATAAAGAAAGGAAAATTGGATGTCAGTCACTAGTGGACGGGTCTTCCAAAATGTGGGAAGGAGGAAGAAATTATATTCAAAACATGGAACTATCTTCCTGATTTTTAGGATCAAGTGAAAACAAATACATTTCGCATCTTGACAATTTTTAGATCTACTTACTAGTGTGAACAATCAATTTTCGAATGTGACAATTATTGAAAACAAATTAAGAAGTTCGCGTAATGCCGAAAGACTCAAAAGTTGAATAAAAGTAAAATTTTCTGAATATTTTCCAAACTTTCGCCTGTACTTAATACCAAAAATCTCACTAATATTTGCGTTTATATTATTTATTATATTGAATTTGTATATTAAGCAAATTTATATAACCTACTGAAATTAGGTTTTTACCGTTACTGTTATTTTAAGTTATAGAAAAGTGTTTGTTTTATTTAATACGCTGACTTATGTTCTGTTACAACGCAAAATAGAATTTTTGAACTCACAATAAATACGTGGTTTCCAGCAGATAACGCTTGTATATTTTTTCTAATACATATTACCAATGAATGTACTTATATTAGGCTTTTTAAAAAAGTAATTAAACGCATTGAGAGAAAATGGCTCCTAACTCCGGAGAGGTTGCGGACCCCTGCCCTAAAATCACAACCGCGGACCAGCACCACTGAGCGTGGGAAAGGAAGGATTCGTAGGCTTGGGCAGCCGTATGGTAGACGAGACTTGAGAAGCTTCCGAGCGGCGGCATGGTGTGAAGGCTGCCCCATAAACAGTCATCAGCTGGCGGTGGTGCGGAAGCGCGTCTGCGTCTGCTGGAAGCGGAAGTGCGTCACTAGCCGTCACTGCAGCGCCACAGTGCTCCCGTGTGAATACCTCCAGTTCAACCAATACTTATGCTATAGAACGATTTTTGTAAGGATGAGCCAAAGTGACAGTTCGCGAAAACAAGTGAACATCACATGCATTTCAGAGAAGTATCCCTCCGCCGCGACAGCTGTTCAGTCACGCCCCTTCGTAAAGTGCTAATGGCTCCTGTGAAAACATCCCTACGAAGAAGTCTAAGAGTTTTGCTGAGGTATATGCACGTACGTGAGTCTGGGAAATATTTAAATTTAATTTCATATGTGGAAAATCTCTTACCACACTCTCACAATCAGTAAAAGAAAACGGCCACGAATGTAAATAGAAAAATGATTTTTAGCCAGAAACACGTGCACCGGTACGCATCTCGCATTCAAGTCTCTGTTTTAAAATAAACATAATATTTATCACACAAAAAGTAAATTCTAAGTAATACATAAAGAAAAAAAATTACAGAAGAGTACATTACACTGCACTTCCTAATATCAATTATTTCTCGAGGAGCACTTTATTTTTGTCGGACGAGGACCCCACAAAAGGAAGTGTGGAAGCCATTTACAGGTTAGCCAACAGCAAACGAACGAACGCAGAAAGGGAGTCTAATGGGCTCAAGGACACAACGAACAAAGAACCTTCAGTTATGTACTGTCACACTAGCTGTCACTTTGGCTCATCCTTAGAAAAATCGCTCTATACTAGTAGCGGTATTCGGAAATGCTGCCTAATGCCTTCATGTTAAGGGCCTTCCATAATATGGGGAGGGATATCATCCATCAACCGATGTCACTGCAGTACCCCTGACCGGATGGACTTGGTTCGAGGCAGGATTTTCGACACTAGGTTGTCAGCTAGATAAAATTCAGACGCTGTCTGGAGGAGAATTATGGCGGACAACTGCTCTGATCGGTAGTTTTTCATGGTCTCTCCTATTATCACCAGGTGGATGTCGGAACAGTACCCTAACCAACGGCCGACGGACCGCGCGAGATCTTTCCTTCCTCTTCCTTGTCCTGTCTTCACTCATTACTAACACTTTCACTAACATGCACTAAACTTCCGTACATGAAGGGAAACCGGTCGGAGGCTTAGAGTTCGTCTCTGCTGGGACGGTGATCCGCTGATGGGAGATACCTGGTTTGGAAAACCCCGCTATTCGACGGTAGGTTGTAGCCTGATCTCGCCACCCAGCAGGGGAAGATCACTGCCACCTCCCAAAAACATACACTACACTTACTGGAATAATTTCTCCAGTAGTTGGCGTGCCCGGAATCCCAATCAAACAATAGTGATAGTGATCTCCCCTACATAAAAAGTGGTCACTTATTGATACTTCGTTTTTACAATAAAATAAGGGATGCTTGTGAATAAGTTCTTAGAGTGTATAACGTATTTTAGGATTTCTTTGAGAATTCGACCCTTAAACATGTTTGCCGCCTGGGAACTGGATTTTGACTACATCTGGAACATGGTAATAGTTATTTTCTTATCAAATATTTTATATTTTGATTTGAATAATAAATATTCTCTTTTAACCGTATTGAAACTTGGCACCGTGTTGCCAGAATTCGGCAACTCGTTATTTGCTTTCAAACTTTTCAATTCATAATATACTAATACATATTGTCGTTGCTATTTAAATTTTATTATTGTTGACACAAGATAAATATTTGTTAATTGAATTCTCATTCTCACAAAACATATTGGGCTTCTGGTCTTTCACTCACAGTTTCACTAAAACATGGTTAGAGCTAAAAAAAAACGCCCACAATTTAATCCAGCGTTAGTGAATGAGTTTTTTTCAGAAAACGCAAAGAAGAAATTATTTTATATCTACAAACGGTCTATAATTGTCACTTCTAAAAGACCTGGGGATAAAACATTTTGCATGCGCATTGCATCTCTTATTCGGAGAATTTATTTCTAGATACCTGTAGTGTGTTTACGTTAATAATACACCGGTATTATACTTCGGTTCTAGGAGTTGGCTTATTATGTATCGATCTTTATATGCGTTGTGAACAGTTGACATTACTTTTATAACGGTAAATTATCTATGGAAAACTGTGTCTCTTTCAGTATGACGTATACGTATTGCTTCATTTCACATAAATTAGTTCAAAGTTTTGTTTTAAATGTGTCAGTTGAGTGAGTAAGACCATCATATGCAAGCATTGTTATTTGCAATCTATTATGTGAAACGTAGGCTTACTTGTGTGAAACATACGATGCAAAGTTACATGTTAGTATCTAGTTTCATTTATCTACAAATGGAATGCGAATAAAAATGAAGTATTTATTTATATATTTCATCGCAATCGAAATGAATTTCTTCAGTTACACACACAAATATTCGTGTAAAATATGACCCAAATTTTATGGTTGAAACGAAAATCTCCATTTAGATTTGTTCTTTTTACAGCTCTTATTTCTCTCCGTGTTCGATGGATTTCAATTTGCGACGAAAAATAGGGATTGAGTTTGAATTCGTATTATCGAACAGAAATGGAAATTTGTTTCGGGAAAAATTGTGTTTGCGACTACAGAACGTACTTGGATATTCCAATATACTAGCTGCTTAAAAACATCCAGTATTCCTGGAATCGTTTTAGCATTTATTTCCAAACCTGATTTTG
Organism: Teleogryllus occipitalis; assembly: GCA_011170035.1. Lineage (NCBI taxonomy): Eukaryota > Metazoa > Arthropoda > Insecta > Orthoptera > Gryllidae > Teleogryllus > Teleogryllus occipitalis. The sequence goes on from BLKR01009296.1 coordinate 111,488, forward strand.
CATGTAATTAAATTACCATATATTTTTATTTTAAAATTTAATTTATTATTTCAAGTTTTCAGGACTAATATGTTTGATAAAAAAATATTTTGCGTAGTTCATGTTTTGAAAAGCAGGTAAATCGTGAAAACGCAACCGGTCGATTGAATTGCTATCGTATGCAATGAAAACGTTCAAAATTGCTAGAAGGGTTGTGGTATCCTTTAAAGAACTTGGCGCTGTAAACGTTGTTAACTTGTGCTTCAGGAGCCCGATCGATATTAATTGGCAGAGTATCGCACGTAAGCACTTTGCGTAATTCTGAAAGTATGCATATGGATGAGGATATATCGTGCATATACTGTAAGGGATCTTTGGAAGCGCCAGGTGTACGCTCAACACACGCTTTGCGGAACACGGGCTTATGTGCGGCTCTCCCGTGTATTTTACAACCTTTTGCGTGGCCTAAGTTCTAACGAGCTACGCCGACGCCCGCCGGTATATAACTGTTTGCACCAAATATACAGGCGGTTAGCAAAAACAAAATCTTTCCTGAAAGACTGAAACAGGATGTACTATTTTACATCGCATCTTATACTTTGGATGTAGGTCTCAAGAAATTGCAATGTGACTTTTTTTAGTATAAAAAAATACCCGAAGTTAGCCGGGCTTTCTTCATATCCAATCCTTGTGAAAGAAGAAAAGGTTCAATTTTATATGAACTACTGTATTTAAGATTATTATTTTTAATGTAATTGGTTGAAATTTTAATATAATATTATATTTTTTCATTTTATTTCACAGTTCATTGCTAGTGGATTAAAAATGTTAAACTTATTCCCTACCACTGCTCTCTAGCGAATCAGTTGTACCAGTTCTGCTGCACCGTTACTGCCCTCTGGCTGAATATATTAGGAACCACGTGTTCTTAGCGAGAGACGAAAAATAAGAATCGTGGTTCATCTAGAAATATTTTATTTAAGTTATTTGTTTTCATCACGTGTGTTGTATTAATGTTTACAAGACTTTCCAGAACACTGCGACAATCCTGAAGAACAACCTGTGAAAATTGGGTGTTTATTCATACACTACATTTTGTAGTGTCGATGCCGGTTACATGTCTTTGAATTCACTTTTATTAATATCTAAGAAAGATTTAACACGATTGCCGACTGTAGAAAAACGAGTCTTACTGTTGCAGGTAAGTAGATTCTGTAATATGGACAATAGGCATATAGACACGTGTGTCTCTACTGTGGTCTGTCTTCATATGAAAATGATTTAAATGTATGGCAATTTTTAGTTAGGTCATTGCATTAGTGTTGTAGACACTTGATTTGTTAAGTACCTTAGTATAGTATGCAATTAGTTTATAATGTTGTCCTTTTTTGCACGGATAAGAAAGTATTAATTGTTGATAATATAAATTTCTTATGAGTGCAACAAAGTAACGTCATAAACGAGTTGCATATTTTATTTTTTTTGTATAACAGTACTATAAAAATTTAAGGAAGCAAAGCCAATTTAAATGTTAAGTTGTAACCTCAGATTCATGTTATGACGTCATGAGTGCTACTGAAGCAATTAATTTGTTTACAAATGGCAATTAGGTCGAAAGTTACGTTTCAAATCTTAAGGATTCTTTGCAAAAAGACATTTTGGAAGAAGTTGCAAAAGCAGAGAATGAATGCTGGATGGATGAAAATGATGCAAATTTTATATGCAAGGCTGTTGTTCTTTCCTATCTGTCGGAGTAGGTTGGTTAAGTTACTACGATGCACATGCTAGAATAAAAACGGTAGTTATGATGCATGATTCTTTAAACATTAAGTTCACAGCGTGTAAAGCGTCTACCTTATGATACACATACTCAAACTTTCAGACAATGTGTAAATGTGTTCGTTTAAGAGGACATCCGCGACGTTTTTGCCGATAATGGTGGTGATATTACTGCACTTACATTGTCACGGAGGGTGGCGACCTTCAAATGTAGCTGAATCTTACATTCAAGAATCAGTGAATAATAAGATTTACATTGCAAAGAGGTATTGTTTAGTGCAGAAAGTAAATAAAAAATAAGCACTTTGGAATTAAATATATCTTCTAAAGTGTATTTGACAAATTTATCCAACTGTACTATTAATATTCATATTCATAAAGACGAATTAGATGCTCTTTGTTATTATTGTTAAATATTGCCGATTAACAGAAATATGTACTTTTAAAGGAGTAATAAGATAATAAATTAGATTTTAAAAGTGCAAGTTTTTCACAATATATTTGATTTTACTGCGAACACAAAATCTATTTACATGGTACCACTGCCTTCTTTATACTCCATAACTGATGATAAATCGGGGCTGTGACTATTATGTCAGCGATGACTCATATTTCATGCAAAAATAGCGATGACATAATGATTTGTGCCATATTATAAACGATTTTGCTAATGGAAAAGGGTTGTGTATAATGCTGGTGTACAAAAAACGTTATTTTCATTATTGCGTGAAAATACTTTGTAATAAAAATATAAATCTAAGTATTACTATTTGCTACTTAACAAGTTATTTAAATCCATGTTTTTGTTATCTAAAGTTGAATGAGACTTGATACCTGAAGAAATTGTAACAAAGATTAATTATTGCAGGCCAAATGCTATATTTCGCCATCTTTAAGATATTCATATCGTACACAGATCAAATCATTCATATCGTACACAGATCAAATCAGAGTATTTAAGCAATAAATAAATCCGCATAGCAATCGCTGATATAAGAGTATTCTGATTGCACGTTTATGAAAAATGTAATAAATGAAACAAAACCTTTCTAAATCTGTAATTTGTGTTGTCACAAACAGGATGCGAGTTAAATTGCGCATCACTGTTAATTTTACCTCGCTACAAAGGCTGTTATTTCAATATTAGAGTGAATTGCAATAATGTAGTAACCTATGTAAAATTATTTTTCAGATTGTTTATTGGACGCTATTAATTATAATATAGCGAACAAGGAAACAATGAAAAAATACGTAAAGATAAATGATTAAATTTCAATGAAAAAAAATCCTCTGTACTACAAAAGATACAAAACTTAATAAGTAAATTTGTGTAATATTTTCTAATTAATGTTCTGCAATGATTGTAACCAAGAATAATTATGAAATTTGTGTAATGCTCAGAACTATTTGATATGCTCAGAACTATATGTAACGAAATAGGAAAAAAAATAAATAAAAAATGTGCATAGATAGAGTTTAGTGAGCTTACGTAGACAGGAAACATGGTTGGTGTAATCTACTCAACATTAAAAGACTTAAACGAAACATTTATTACCATGTTGCTTGAAAGAATCCGAAAACAACAAAGAATATAGAACTTGTTTAAAGAAGCAAAAAGAAACAAAACAACAAACAATGTGGGTATCAGAGAATAGCCAAGTTAACGTGTTGCATAATTTTCTGTACTACAATGAGGCATTCTGTTTACTAGGGGCGTCATTCAGTAAACAAAATATTACTGAAATCAGAGGTATAAGCAAATACTATTATCATTACTGAAATCACAGGTATAAGCGGGTATGTATAAGCAAATACTATTGTCATTAAATAATTATTTACTATATCCAATCTTCAGTCCTAGTAATCGTTCTAGTTTTCAATTAATTAATTAATTACATTAAAACATATTTGAATATCTCATGCAATACGTAGTCATAAATGATTTGTTATTGGAATTAAGCTCATTTGCTCTCCATCCATTTAATTCATATTCATTATTTCGCTCGCATTGTATGTAGTACTTTCCGTGTACTTTTTCTATAAACTTGTATTTTTACACTGTATAACGGTTGCATTTTGTACTATTCTGAATATCATTTATTCGATGTTTCTTCATCATGTCAAGAAAATGATATTAAATTTCATTACTTTCACAAATAAGACACACACACACACTCTCTCACACACACACACACACACACACACACTCACACACTCACACACTCACACTCACACTCACACACTCACACTCACACACTCACACACGCACACTCACACACTCACACACTCACACACTCACTCACACACACACACACACACACTCACACACACACGCTCACACACACACACACACTCACTCACACACACACACTATATAATATTTAGTCAATATGTCTTTTCTAAAATATAATAATAAAAATCATGCAGATTTTTGTAATGCCGACCTGGGTGGATGAAGTGGCTAGATCGTGTACCGACTCAGCGCCTTGTTCTGAAGGGTCGCGGGTTCCAGTCCCGCCATGGCCGTGGTTATTTGTCCCTTGTCTATCATGTATGTATGTATGTTGTTACTGAAGGCCTTGTGAGTTTTCTGACACAGACCACAGACCAAGGAGTATAAAGGTTTGTGTATGTGTCAAGTATAAAGGTTAATGTGTGTCCCCGTGAGGGGCATTGTGGGTACCCGCTGCAGATAGTCGAAATTGGCATCCCCTGAAACTGGGAAGCCCCAGGATGAAAAAAAAGAAGTTTGTAATACTTATTGTTATTTCGAACAGCATTGTCAGGTACACCTAATTGTTTTGAATTTCTATTCAAACAGAGGATAGTTATATTTAAGGTATTAATCTTTCTATACTCGCGTTCCTTTGCGACACGTAATTACTCGCATGGACCATTGGCCGTGTCAACCAGAATGGTTGTTTATTTTACAGTGAGCAATAACTGCAATAAATTAGTGATATTTATTAAGAAAAGGGATAATGAATTTCAAAACACAATATTTAATGTTCAATTAAATGGCCTTTTTTAAATTTGACATATCAAGTGAATTCTATATCTTTAATAAACCGTTTAAGTACATACCACCACTGCTACTTCCGGTAATAATAATATTAACGTCCCCTTCTATGTAAGTAAAACCTTTTTTTTCTTCACAAACCGCAACAATAACAATAATCAATTTAAATAAAATATGGGTTTCACAAAAGATGTGTAGCAATATTTATAAAATGATGCAATATAATAAATTACACGAAATATACAAAAGTTTTGCAGAAACGGACGATAATTAGACACGGGTGGTTACTACGAAGTTTCTTGCCAACTCAGAAATATTTATTATTTTCTCACAGTCGCTTAGTAATGACACAAAATCTAATCAATATTTATAATTATACATTTTTTTAAAATCATTGTATCTTTGTTATGTAGAAAGTGCAATTTATAGCCCAGGTTCATTTTACACGGAAAGGTTTATGTATTTTACGTGATACGTAATGTAAATGCGATTATAAAAATACGACAATGTATTAAACAAAATAAAAGTCATACACATTTCATGATTTCACCGAATGCATTGAGAAAAATGTCGAAAAAAAGTATATACATTATTACTGGCGTAGCAAACGCAGTATTTTTAGTTTGAGCCATTGCCTTTAAAAAGTGAATAAATTAATGTGTAGCAGTTCGGAGATTTCCGTAAAACATGGTTGTTTTTTTCTTATATACGTGAGTATATCGCGATGAAAATGCAAATGGTAAAAGTAATTGGCAAAAAAAAATATGATGTACGGCGTGTTCAACAAATTCTTATAAATGCCTAAATGCATTTTGCCTAAACTTTCATAAGACAAAATGCAAGCTATCTCCTAGTGAGTTAACGTAAATTTTTGAAAATTATAATTTTTAAAAGTTTAATTATTAACTTTCAATTTGTTAGCATGATTTATATGCAATTTTTTCTCAAATTCATTCATTTTTTGACTGAATTTGTAAGATTACGAAGAAAACACTCAAAATTGATCTGTATTCTACAAGCCAATTAAAATTGGCGCAGTAATCTACCCATGCTACTTGCACGAGGGCGTGTGAACAACTTGTCACACAGTTTCAAGTTTATGCTTTTTTCCTTTACTAAAAAGTTGTTTCCAACATTATTATCAGGTATAGTCAACTAATTATAGCTTTAATAATCAAGAAATTTAAGATGTAACAGAAATAACATTAATACAAATTTTTTTTTGTAATATTTATTTTTACTTCTTGTAAATGGGTATTGTCACGAGCGTCATGAAATTGTTTAGGGGGGAGTCAAGCGTGTGTTACGGGAATGTTTTAGAGGGGAAAGGGGGTATACAAATGCTCAAATTTCGCGTTAGTAATTTATGAGCGACACCTAAAGGTCTGAAGAACTCGCTCGATGTGTTAAAAAATAGATTTCAATCAAAACTGAGAGCGTCGAATATTTTTAAGAAAACATTTGTTGCTAATCGCAGTCATATCAGTTATTTTTATATTTGCTTAACTTTTAAATTTTTTTTGGTAAAACTTTTAATTGTATAATATTGTGTAATTAATAGTGTAATATTGTTTTGCATTTCTGGAATATTTGAAAGTGAACTGTTTTGAGGAAGTCAATTAAAGGTTGTACTGGGATTTTAATTCCGCATGAGAACAGTTATATTTTACAAGGTATATCGTAATAAATAAATCGTACATTCTTTAAAAATGATTTGATGTTATGTGCGTTTATGGAAGTCATGGAGTCTGAGTCGAAAACAGATCAGCACAAACGAGAATTAGAAAGTTGAATATTGAACTTCCTTTAAATGAATTGAAGACACACCTTCAGAGATACCCCACACGCAAATACGTTGTTTGTTATTTCAAAGAACTGTGTCGGTTAATTTATTGAATCAAAAAGGTCCGCGCTCTACCTTCTAGCTGAAATTACCCCTACGTCTTGAGTGAGTCTCTGAGCATTCAAAACATTCCGTTATTCCCGTGCGCGCGTTGCTTCCTGAAGCGTCCTCGCCTCACCTTGCTCTCGTCCTCAAGCCGCGTGCATAATTCCAGCGGCGTATCCTCGCCGCAATTTACGCCGTGATGCGCTTCCTCGAGAATTACCGCGGGCACGCATCCGTCTCCGGACGTCCACCTCTATATTACAACGCGTTTGCAGGCAACTTGCAAGGGGGTTGTAACTCACCACCTGGCTGGCAGGATGGGTGGAGCGAGGCGAGGCGGGGTGAGGTGTGGGGAGGCAGGTAGAGGAGGGTAGGGGATAGGCGAGGAGGGGCTGGGCGGAGCGGGGCTGGGCGGGGCGGGGCTGGACTGGGCGGGGCGGAGCGTGGCTGGGCGGGGCGGAGCGTGGCTGCGCTGGGCGGAGCGTGGGCTGGGCTGGGCGGAGCGTGGCTGGGCTGGGCGGAGCGTGGCTGGGCTGGGCGGAGCGTGGCTGGGCTGGGCGGAGATGGCTGGCTGTGAGCGTGGCTGGGCTGGTGAGCGGGGCTGGTCATTAATAATAATAATAATAATATTGGCTTGTCAATAATAATAATAATAATAATAATAATAATAATAATAATAATAAGGAAGGGCTGGGCTGGGCTGGGCTGGGCTGGGCGTAGCGGCTGGCTGGCCGGGCTGGGCGGGCGTGAAGGGCTGGGATGGGCTGGGCTGGGCTGGGCTGGGCTGGGCGTAGCGGGGCTGGGCGTAGCGGGGCTGGGCGTAGCGGGGCTGGGCGTAGCGGGGCTGGGCGTAGCGGGGCTGGGCGTAGCGGGGCTGGGCGTAGCGGGGCTGGGCGGAGCGGGGACGGGCGTAGCGGGGACGAGGCGAGGAGAGACTGGGCGATGAGAGATGGTAAAATGTAATTCACCTAACTGGGGCGAGTACCAAGGGGCGGCTGGGTCTAGTGGCCTCGCGGACCGTCCCGCGAGATGCACGGGATGCTGGCAACGGTGACAGCTTGCCCTCCCTTCTAATTTAATAAAGGGGAACTGAGCACATTACGTGTGCATCATACAAGTTTAATGGTTTAGTATGATGGTAGAGACACGCTCTATGATATTGACCGGAGATTTAAATGATATTTAGACCTATGTAAAAATTAATTAACTGGAAGGGAAGGAGAACCATGTAAATCTAATTAGAAATACGAATGTTGATTGTATGATGAATTGTATCTGTTGATTCCAAGTTGTCCTGGTATCACACACTAAAAGATATTAACTGAAAGTCAGTTTTTGTGAAAATGAAATACCTACATAATTGGTTTCTCATACGATTTTCTGCATATGCTTATAATACAAGAAAATACTTTCTTTCTGGTGCTGAGTATTCAGCGCTTGTGAAATGCCAAACATGTGGTACATTTCTTAAGAGCATATCATCTAAAAAGATAATTCGAGGTATAATGCGCCAAAAAAGTCATGAATGAATGAAACAAATGAGTAATGAAACAAATAAATTACTAGGTAATTGATATTATAGAAGTGAAAATATTTTAGGTACTATCTTTGTACCTCTCACCTTCTCTATCTCGTGCGCAGTGCTATTTCATGAACAATAACTGACACATATTTTGGTTGCGTATTTCTCCGTTGCTGCATGGCGGTAAGAGTTGTAGTTATTTCATTCTTAACCGAAACGTATCGCATTGCTGGAATAAGAAAATTGAACGCAGCATGAAGTAAACACTCTCAACACAGCAGTAAAGTATTTCCGGCGTTTCATAACCGAAACATTAAACATTCCACGCGGATCTCATTGTCTTTCAGTTTTCGCCGGAAGGAGATTCTGACAGCCTTAGCGCGCGTTTGGGTGTTTCTGAAACTAATCTCGCAAGCCTACAAAAACGAGTTGCGAAACTTCCGACCAACTTTTGGGACTTGTTATTACTCCGTGCACAATATTTTCTATGCTGAGGTTGGCAACATCGCCCCCCCCCCTTCGTCCCAGCCGTCGGTTGTGGCCGCCAGACTAGAGCTGCCACCTCAGTCTCGGCCATAAAGCCACGAGACGAATAAATATCGCCTGGTGGGATCTTTTTTTCAACGTGGGACCTCTGTGGAGCCACCGGAGGAAGTTTTGCAGAGCCTCACGCCACGAGAGTTGACGTAGATAGTTACGAAGGGAGAGGAGAGCTGGAAAGAAAAGCAAGGGAACGAGAGATGCCAAGGATGTGTAGGAGAGGAAAGATCGACGGTGATGATGTCGTCACGGAGAAGAAAATATCCCTGACGAAAACAAAGATGGGAAGTAGAAAAAAGGATGGCATAACGGAAGAATAAACAGACTAGAAGAACACATTGAGAGAAAAACTACAGAAAAAAGAAGGAAAAGGAGATTGAAAAACGGGCAGGTTTAAAATTTTAGGAATAGGATGGCACATAAAAAATGAGAAAATGGAAATCATTTTTCAGAAATTTTATTTCACTAATTAAGTTTTCTCTTTTGATGACTGTTAATGTGAGAAAAACATTGCTAAACTAGTAAGATGTTTCCGCAATCAAGTATTGCCTATTTTCTTAATAAAAGAATTTCAAAAATTGTTAAAGCATTGTTTTTTTAATTTGCGACAGGGGTTCTCTAGTACAACCCTCAATACCAACGTAATCGTTTGTCTCCGAAATTACATATTTCTAGGAAGTTCTAAGTGATATGTTCTTATTGGACTTGATACTTAAATGTATAGCAGCATTTTAAATGGAGGACCTTAGTTGACTACCTCCACCTGGGTTTAACACTATCGTTGCAAAAGGTTTAAAGGGAAAATCTGGAGCCGTTCTTGAAACAAAATTGTGTTGTCTCATTCAATACTGTGCGATAACTACTAATATTTTCAAGAAAATCTACATAACTGTAATTAATACTAATTGTAAAGAACACGTTCTATTTGAAGAATAAAATCTTAATCCTCAACATCGAAATTGTAGGAAAACTCCCAAAAAGTTTCAAACTTTTGCAATTTTTGAAAATTCACAGATTTCAACGGAAATGAGACATGCACTATGCTTGTATGCTTTTCTTTATATCAAAAATGATATTCAAACAAAAAAAGTGGTGTTATGTTTCAGAAAAGTTTGATAATGTTCTTGAGACTTCATGTAAAGTATCTCCAGAAATTAAAACTCGTTTCAAATGCACGTGCTCCTGCCTAACCGATTCGGAAAATTCAACTCTCGTGAAAATCCTGGCTACGGTGTTGTCGCAAGCGTTGTTTGACGATAGGCCGTCGGTCCGTTTGTCGTAAACCAATTTTTCTGTAATAAGGACCCACTACACTGGATTTTGACTTCACAACTTAACTGTTTATAAACCCTGAAGAGATGGTAATTTATAGTTGGATAAAAATGTCAACATAACATACATTTCAAGAATTCTCAGATTACATTTAAGATTACTTTATAATCATCAATGCAATTTCATTGGCTGTTACATCTAAAGAGAATATTTTGTTATTTATTAAAAACAATGTAATCAACATGAATTTATCTATTACTAGGAAAACATCGTTAACCGAAATTAAGTGGTAATATTTCATACTCATAGCATTTTTAATGTTCGAAAGAAGGCAAATACTAAGCTCTGGTAAGCTCTGGAACGTGATAATGAATGTGTGCCTTGAAATTAAATTGATTTTTAAAATTTCATCAAGAGTTGAGTAAGATACAGACACAAATACAAGCAGTAATTCCGTGCCGAAACATTTCCCATTGGTCTCCCCATGGTGCCGACTATCTTATTGACTTTCTGTCCCCGCTACTATCATGACGTCTTCATTTTGCATCTGTCGAGGAACCTTGTAAGTGATATTCGCTTTCCTACACTGACTTCCTCGACCAGGAAGAGTCCCCGTTTCTCCCGGGCTCGCCCACGAAGTTCTATTCCAAGAGAAAAGCCTTCTGTTCACCCCCGATTTATGAGAGGAAAATTCAATAAACAATATGAGCTTCCAGAAATCCGTGCCGGACCACCCTGTTTCGTCCCCCAGCCACCTTCACCTTTTTCCCCCCACCTCGCTTCTCCCCTCCTATTTCCACCATCCTACTCTGCATTCCCCTCTCATCCTCTACCCGCATCTTTTTTTACTCCCTCTCCTCTTCCTCCCTTGCCCCCCTTCTTCTTCCTCCCTTATATCCTTCGTTCTTCCTCGTCTCCCTTCTTCCTCCCTCGTCTCCCTTCTTCCTCCCTCGTCTCCCTTCTTCCTCCCTCGTCTCCCTTCTTCCTCCCTCGTCTCCCTTCTTCCTCCCTCGTCTCCCTTCTTCCTCCCTCGTCTCCCTTCTTCCTCCCTCGTCTCCCTTCTTCCTCCCTCGTCTCCCTTCTTCCTCCCTCGTCTCCCTTCTTCCTCCCTCGTCTCCCTTCTTCCTCCCTCCTCTCCCTTCTTCCTCCCTCGTCTCCCTTCTTCCTCCCTCGTCTCCCTTCTTCCTCCCTCGTCTCCCTTCTTCCTCCCTCGTCTCCCTTCTTCCTCCCTCGTCTCCCTTCTTCCTCCCTCGTCTCCCTTCTTCCTCCCTCGTCTCCCTTCTTCGTCCCTCGTCTCCTTCTTCTCCCTCGTCTTCCTCCCTCGTCTCCCTTCTTCGTCCCTCCTTCCTTCTTCGTCCCTCGTCTCCCTTCTTCGTCGCTCGTCTCCCTTCTTCGTCGCTCGTCTCCCTTCTTCGTCGCTCGTCTCCTTCTTCGTCCCTCGTCTCCCTTCTTCGTCCCTCGTCTCACTTCTAACCCCCTTATGGTCTCTCTCCTTTCTTCCTTCTCGTCAATCTCCTTCATCCTCCCTTCTCGTCTCTCTCCTTCCTCTCTTTCGTTTCCCTCCTTCCTCTCTTTCGTTTCCCTCCTTTTCCTCCCTTCTTATCTCTCTCCTTCCTCTATTCTCGCCTCTATCCTTCTTCCTCTATACTACTTCCTATCCTGTTCAGCTCTTCCACGACCAACCCTGCAACCCTGCGACCCCTTCTCTCCCACCTATACCTAACCACACTGCCGCTCTCTTGAAGGAACATAACGGCACACCGTTCTGCCCTGTTTTATTCCCCCAATCCACTCTGTCCATTGCCGTCCCGTCTAACTCCTCCTTCTATCTCCTCTCTCCTATTTGTCTACCTCCTCTCCTCGGTCGTAGTCCCGGTCCTCCCCGCTCTACGTCTACCCGCTTCGTTCCTTCTCATTCCGCTCTGTCTTTTTCTGGCCAGTCGATTGACCAGCGAGCCTCCAGGTGCGGGGTTCAGTCAGCACCTGGTGGCGGAGGGGGCGCGGGGGCGGAGAAATAAAATATATTTCCTGCCCCGCGATAAGCGGACCCTCGTGCGCCGAGGGCTATGCGAGAGAGCGAGCGCGAGTGAGGGTGGCTGGGGACAGTTGCTAGGGTGTTGACGCTCATGATGAGGTGGCGATGGCAACGATGGTGGAAGAGGACCTACTGGATGGACGGATGAGTGTTAGAAACTACAGCGATCATCGGATGACAGAAATCGGACGGCCGTAGCAACGGACGGCCGAAAGCAACGGACGGCCGAGAGCAACGGACGGCCGAGAGCAACGGACGGCCGAGAGCAACGGACGGCCGAGAGCAACGGACGGCCGAGAGCAACGGACGGCCGAGAGCAACGGACGGCCGAGAGCAACGGACGGCCGAGAGCAACGGACGGCCGAGAGCAACGGACGGCCGAAAGCAAGCAACGGACGGCCGAAAGCAAGCAACGGACGGCCGAAAGCAAGCAACGGACGGCCGAAAGCAAGCAACGGACGGCCGAAAGCAAGCAACGGACGGCCGAAAGCAAGCAACGGACGGCCGAAAGCAAGCAACGGACGGCCGAAAGCAAGCAACGGACGGCCGAAAGCAAGCAACGGACGGCCGAAAGCAACATGGTGAACGAGTGAGGGACAGGAGAAAGATGTAGAAAAGGTGAAGTATGTGAAGGATTGCCGGAGCTGCTCTGCGGTAGCCGGTGAGGTGTTGGCGAGCCCGCTTGCGCCACGCGGCCATAGATGACGTGTCAGCGAGACGACGCGACGGGACGGCGAGGTGCCGGGTCAGAAAGGTTGTGGGCGGGGGCGGTGCCGCTAGGGGTCGGCGGGCGGCGACGAGGGCACGAGGCGTGGGCGACGGAGGAGGGAGGGGCGGCGGAGGCGAGGCGAAGGTCTGAGTCGGCAGTTTCGCTCGGCCAGTTAAATGGACCAGCAACAGATAAACCGCGCCTGAGAGCGGCTCCCTCCTCGACGTAGCTGCCCCGCCCCCGCCGCTTCTGCCCCTCCCCCCGCCCCCACCCTCGCCCCCCACCTCCGCCCCCTCGTACAGCTTCCACGTCCGCCCTCGCGTGGGCCCGCTTTTGCGTTTTTCCGCACGTGCGTAATAACTCCTTGCGTTACGTTTTTTAGCAGAAACTCGCTGGATGTGCATTTCTGGAAGACTCCGCTGCGGATGGAATTTATCGCGCTCTCGCTCTTTTGGCCCGGAGATCAGCCGCTCTTGAAGTCGCCCTCTCGTCTCGACTTTCGTTAATAACTGGATATTCAGTATCTCTAAATCTACGGAAAATAATTATATTGGGATATTAGGAAGTTTCATAAACTTCGATAAGGAGCAACTTCTGCTTCTCGCAAGAAGAAACTTAATGTATTTTTCTTTCAGCCGTCTTTATTCTATGAGATATAGATTTTCATTGTAATCTGACTCGCTGCTGATCCCACAGAATCTACACCGGATGCCGAGAGACGGGACTCAAAGAGATGGATAAATTCAATGCCAGTTTTCGCCAAGTGAAACTCCGCTTTTATTACTTCGTCCTTCTACTTCTCTCGTATTTTCCGAAATGAGATAAATACTGTTGCTCGGATGCGAAGAGAGTTTGCGAAACATACATTTCTTAGCGTGAATTGACATATAAAATTGAATTGTAATGGACCATGAAATGGTTGATTACTTTCTAGTATACGTACATATATATGTAGCAATATAAGTCGTATAGAGAAAGTTATGTAATGCTCCGCGAAAATGCGGCGTATTTTTTGAAATTGCTAAAAACAAACTTTATTAGCCGCATACATGCATAACTGTTTATACACATACTCTGAATACACGTTTTCAACAGTGCGTTCGCACGTCATTCACGCTACTTCAAATAAACAAAATAAAAACTGCAAAGCAAATATTACGAAATGCAAAATTACATACTACAAAAGAAAAAGTTTTTAAAATACTTGTATTTGACATTACTCTGAAGGTTTTATTAACCATTAGTATATTTTAATTTTGTGTACCCTATATTTTCACATTACCAATCAGAGTTAATATTAAATTATCTTGAATTCTTAAATTCTGCTGGTTTATGTTTTTTGTAGTTTTGAACGCTGATATGCTACATCATTTTCATTTTATTTCTCTATATATTCCACAATATTACAACTTTTATAATTTATCTTTACTTCTTACTTCACTAGTTTTTTGTATACACTGTGACTATTTCGATGTACATCTGAGTTCCCGATGCCTTTTCCTATAGCAAAAAAGTAGGAGACACATTTACGGATAAATACCGTCGAGATTTGAGTTGTCCGAACAAACCAATCGTGATGGTAAACTTTGTGGTTCCTCACGTCCCTAGAATGACGTGGCGTAGATAATTGCCGCTTGTGTGATCTGTTGTTTGCCAAATAATTAGCTCTTCCCCATGTAGTACGCAAGAAAGAGATTCGGAAAACATCCGTATGTATTTTTAGTGGAGGTATGTTTTCAAATAATTGTATTGTAATTTCTTACTATTCCTTTTGACGACGAAGATTATATTTAATCACTTAAAATAATTCGAGATTTCCTATACTGCTGTGAATAAATTATAATTTAGTTTTCGTTAATGTCATTTTCGAGTGCATTGTAAGAAACTCTGAACAAAATGTTCAATTATGATGGTAAGACGACGAATGAAATTTACATTGACAGCAGGCTTGTTATGATATTCAAAATGTATCTTTATTTAGCGCAAAGACATAGGATACTTAAATTTAAGATACACGGGTTTATGTCTCTTTTACATGAAAATATTTACTTTTTAATTTTTTCCTGATAGTTCCTACACCATATTAGACTTTAACTTTTATACTTTTGAATAATCTATTATTATGACATATATAGTTTATTTTCTAATAGTTGAATTTCCGTGACTCTGGGTGGTAAGCTTAATTATTAATTTTTTCTGCGAATCGACAATTATTAGGCCATGCGATCCTATCGGAACTCAGACGGAAATATTGATTAAAGTCCACGTTACTTTCCATAGGGAGGGAATCTTCAAACTTAATGCAGACTCCAATTTTTACACCTCAGTGTTATTAGCCCTGGGGGATGTGGTGATGTTACGATGATGATGATGATGATGATGATGGATAATATAGACATACACAAACATACAGAGACACACATAACAAAATCATTCCGAGGCAGACTCGAACCCGTGATCCTCTGCACTACTACCTCAACAATCTCGACCATCAAATCGGCATTATTATTATAATTATTATAATAAACGTAATAATAGTGGCGGTAATAATAGTGGCGGTAATAATAGTGGCGGTAATAATAGTGGCGGTAATAATAGTGGCGGTAATAATAGTAATATCATTTGTGTATCATTCATAATATCATTCGTATTAGGTATAAATTATAAATTTTTTTTGTGTGTTTTGCCTGCTTCCTCTTGCGTGGGTGGGCGGTGCGCGCTAAACGGCCGGTTAGGCGAGGCCAGCGGCGTCTGCCGTGCTCCTTCAATCTGTCGCGTGCGGCGTCGCGCGGCACGCGTTTAGCACGCGTAGCGAGCCGTGCCCGGCGGGCGCTGCCCACGGCGGCGGAGGCAGATGGCGGTGAGGGCAGTGGCGATGGCGGCAGTGGGAGCGTCGCCGTAGCAGTGGTGGTTGTGAAGGTGACGTGGGTTGCCGGCGGGTGGGGGGCACGGGGAGACGGGTGTGGGGGGGGCTCAGGGGTCGGGGGCGGGCGGGGACAGACGCGTGAGGCGGGACCGAGAGCGGAGCGCGCGCGTGACAATGCGATGGCGAGCTAGAGGCGATACCGGTGGTGTGTTCTACTCTGGACATGCCGCCTTGTTTGGGTTAGCGGGTCAGAGACCTGGTTACGTCAATTCCAATGTGGGACTAGTCGGTCGATGCGCATGAGTTTGAAGTTTCGAAAGCACAAATGTTTTATGTAAGCAAAAAAAGAAAAAGTATTTTTTCTAAATTTAGACACAATAATAAGTGTTGGAGGTTCCGTCAAAGTTTCAAATACCTTTAATACTCCACGTTCCTGAAACACTGTTGTTTTCTTCTTATACTAAGGTGATCTTATCTTGAAATGATTCTGCGAATCACGCACAAAAAATTTAACGTGTGGAAGCGTCTGGGAGCGTGAGTAGCGTGACGTTCGGGAGCGTGAGGAAGCGTTCGGGAGCGTGAGGAAGCGTTCGGGTGCGTAAGGATGCGTTCGGGAGGTGAGGAAGCGTTCGGGAGCGTGAGGAAAGCGTTCGGGAGCGTGAGGAAGCGTTCGGGAGCGTGAGGAAGCGTTCGGGAGCGTGAGGAAGCGTGAGGAAGCGTTTAAAAGCATGTGGAAGCATTGGGGAAAGTAGGAGGGTATCTGAGAGCGTGAGAAAATATTTGTGAGCGTGATGAAACATTCGAAAGCAAGATGAAGCAACTGGGAGTAAGAGGAAGCAATGGAGAGTGTGAGAAAATCTTTTGAAGGGCGAAAAAAACAATTGAGAGCGTGGAAAAGCATTTAAGAGCGTGGAGAACCATCGAGGTGCTTCAAAAAGAATTCGAAAGCATGGGGAGACATTCGAGAGTGTAGGGAAGCTTCCGGAAGCATAAGGATGCATCGAAGGGCTGCGTCCTTCGATGCTTCCCCTTGCATTAGGATGTACGAGAAGCATAGGGAACGATGGAAAGCATTAGGGAGCGTGGGGAAGCATTCTAGAGCGAGGAGAAGCATCGAGGAGCTTCAAAACGAATTCGAAAGTACGGGAAGCATTTGAGTGTGTAGGGAATCTTCAGGAAGTATAAGAAAGCATCGAAGAGTATGGAGAAGCATTAGAAAGCGTGAGAAGCATCGGAGAATGAGGAAAAACATTGTAGAACGTTGGAAAGCATTGGTGATCGTGGGAAAGCATTGGTGATCGTGGGAAAGCATTGGTGATCGTGGGAAAGCATTGGTGATCGTGGGAAAGCATTGGTGATCGTGGGAAAGCATTGGTGATCGTGGGAAAGCATTGGTGGTCGTGGGAAAGCATTGGTGGTCGTGGGAAAGCATTGGTGGTCGTGGGAAAGCATTGGTGATCGTGGGAAAGCATTGGGAAGCGTGAGGAA
Organism: Teleogryllus occipitalis; assembly: GCA_011170035.1. NCBI lineage: Eukaryota > Metazoa > Arthropoda > Insecta > Orthoptera > Gryllidae > Teleogryllus > Teleogryllus occipitalis. Next base: position 128,585 of record BLKR01009296.1, read on the forward strand.
GCAGCTGGTTTCGAATGAAAGCACTTGGGAGCGTGATGAGAACATAACGGAGCGTGAGAAATATTCCTCAAGCGTGCACAAGCTTCGACACGAGCGTGGGGAAGCATCTTGGAGCGGGACGAAGCGTTCGGGAGCGTGGGGAAGCGTCCGGGAGAATCCTCGGGCGCACGGGAGCGGCGTGTTCCGGCACCTACGCCTATAGTTCTCCAAATTGGGCGTGCGCCTGTTCAATGGGAGGCGCGCGTTTAGGTTAATTAACCTGTGATACATGCGCGCGCTCGCGCGGGTTGGCGGGAGGGGGACGGCCAATGGTGCCATTACCTGAATTATGTGTGGAGACCCGCGCCCGCGCGCCGCGTGCAGCCGAGATTGAGTGCGTCGGGGAGGGAAATGGAAGTCGCTGCGACGGCGGCGAGTGAGCTACTGGCGGCCGCCGCCACACCTGATAGCAACAACTGCCACTACGACCCTGCCCAGACCCGCGTAACCCCCCCTCCTGGTTCGCTCGCAAGCTGTCTCGTCCCGTTCGTATTGGTGAATCATCGAGAACAAAACATCGATGTTAGTAAACATTGAACTTCGATGTTTTGAAGTTGATTTGGTAACGTTTAACATTAAATTCGTGAGAACCTTTAACATCATTAAATTTGTGAGAACCTTCAACATAATTAAATTTGTGAGAACCTTGAACATCGTTAAATTCGTGGGAACCTTGAACATCGTTAAATTCGTGGGAACCTTGAACATCGTTAAATTCGTGGGAACCTTGAACATCGTTAAATTCGTGGGAACCTTGAACATCGTTAAATTCGTGGGAACCTAAAACATCGTTAAATTAGTGTGCAACAAAATTCAATTTATTTGTGTTAATGTTTATAAATTCACCAAATAAGAATGCGAGAACAAGGAACATATCTTACGCTCGCAATGCGTTTGTTGGCCACTTCTCAATGTGCGAAATAAATAAGAAAAAAGATGTACCACAAGGACACGGAGGCAGTACAAACAGGGTTTCTTTGGTTCCAATACACGAACTAACAGTGTTACCATCAGTTATATTTCATATTGTAATATTCACAGTATTGCGATGTTGAAAATTTTTCTTTCACAGACAAAACATCGATAACAAAATATCGATGTTAAGTAACAAGGGTGTTAGCACATTGATGTTTGAAACATTGATGTCTCTCCATAGAATCGGTGTTTTGAAAACATCGACATCGATGTTGCTTCCCTAGTTCGAATCCACGCTCTCTGCTCTTCTCGTCTGTTTCCTTACAGCTAGGCGATTTCAAGCGGCTTGCCGTATCCAATATCTTTACTGCCATCCGCTCTATTTCCTCTATTCTCGTGCTCTGTTATGTTAATCTGCAACTAAAGGTATTTCCATCACGGTAGTGTCCCGTTAGAACTTCTAGCATACCAATTCTGCTCTTCGAGATCGTCCCTTTGTGTTGTGCATATCTACGTTATGTGTCAAAGCTCGTTTTTCATAATTAGTCCCTAAATATTCCAATTTTTTAATGAAACCTTACATATTATGTATTTAACATAATGCCTCGAAATTAAACAAATTTGAGAGATATAACTGGAATTGTTCTTTGCTGTCCGTGTATTTATGTGGTTCCGTCGATCTACGTAGTTTACTGCTTTATTAACAGCCCCATAAATCTTCCCATCGGACGTCCACCGTAATCTTCGTCACAGTTTCCACCATCGTTTTTGCTCTCACCGTCACCATCGCATTCGCCCACGCCCTAGTTGATGTCGCTGTCGTGACGCACGACCGCCGGGAAATTCGTTGCCTGCGGCTTTGAACCCGGGACCCTTCTAACTAGCGCTCGAGGACGTACGTCGACGGTTAACGAGGGCACGTGGACAAGGGAAAAAAAAACGAGGAGCGCAACAGCGGGCCGGATGGGACGGGTCGTGCACTTCTGAAGCTGACAGGATGATATCGATGCAACGCGCGTGGCCCTTCGAGACTGTTTCCTCTTATTTACCGGGAAGCATATTTTAAAATTCTATTTACATTGCAAATTTGTTCCAGGAAAACATCAAATACATGTTAATATGCAATTTCCTGGTAACTGGACTTTCTTCAGTTATTGTACATTTTATGGTGTTTTTTTTAACTTGGAATTTGTAGATGGTTTTCTCAAGCATGAGACTTCTCGTAAGAAATAACCAACGTTCGTGTTGAAAGAAGAACCTTTTTATGATTTATTTTGTAAGATGCCAGCAAGACGTTGGTAGATTTATTTTATAGTGATACATGATAGTCGTTTCTTGGAAATTAAAAAGTATATTCAGTTTTACCAGAAACATATTTAATTTAAAAAGCTTCACGCAGGATAAACGTTAGGTCCCGAATGCGGTATTGCGGATAGCATAATTGTCTCCAGTGAGTGACTCTGTTAACTTCCATGTCATGTACAATATTTATTTTAAAACATTTAGTTTTTTTTAATCCCTGAAGGAGGGAAAGATATTTTCGGAAAGAAAAAAATGTCGCAAAAACAACCCCTTATAATTTCATATAAAAGTAAATAAGATTTTACGCTGTGATAGACAAATTTTATTTCAATAAAATATATTAAATTATTTTGTTCTATTTTTTCGAATAATTTTATACGATTTTGGAATGGAAGTTATACTATAGTGCGTTAACGGCTACAGTGTAAAATATAAGTTTGCAATCGTTATTCCACTTTCAAAATTGTCAAAATCAATTAAGATACCTTTAAAATTAATATAGTTAAAATCATACTCTAAGGTTTCACCAGCTCTCGACTTACGAAGTAGAAATTACTTCATTTCCCTATAGCTAAACAAAATAAACGCGTTCATGAATGAAACACGCACCTTGGCGGAATCGACGGCACGTGTGGCATATTTACCATACCTGACTCTTAATTAGAACATTACGGCTTCCCGTTCTTGGAATTCTTCCATGAACACATAATTCACCTATAAACTTTTCTATCAAGTAATATTGCAATATATCGTGTACCCATATTGAAAACTATCTTAGTTATGTGGTTTTCTTAATAATGTATTTTTTACCCAAACCAAAAATAGATTAATGATTTAAATAATGTATTAATAAAAGTAAAATTTTATTTTGCAATAATTTACATCTTGCAGTCGCCTCAGGAATTTATTGGGAAGTCTCCTAATCAAAATCCTTGCGATAAACTGCTGAAATGCTACCAATAATCAACTGCCTTTCATGGTCTCTCAGTATTCATTAACGAATTTCAGTCGGTCTGTGTAGCTGAAGATGTTAATGTGGAAGGGCGGTGGGTGTATAGATTTGATATATCACGTTTACTCCGCTTATAGATAGGATACTTGTAATTGTTGTTGGAGTAAGTGTTGCGTTTGAGCGTACGGGCTACCTCGCCAATAAAGAAATAGGAAACTGAATAGGACTTCGAACTACAGTCTCGGCACGGCTTCAGAATGAACAGGGAGCAAGAGAACAATTCAGCCGAGGGACACCAGATGACAAGTATTCAATGTTATGTAGTGAAGTCACCAGGAAACATTAACGATGGTTCATGAATAAGTAATGCATTCACAATCACGATGTTAATAACTGTATTATGTGGATTGATTAATGTTTTTGGGCACGTAAACAGATGTTGTAATTTGTCCCGTTAATGTAGGGAATGTTTTATCGCGTAAGTTGGTGGTGTTCTTCCCCCATTGGATGGTGAAATCCGGCGCCGAAAAGGTCGCCGGTTTGCGTTGAATTTCTCCCTCCAGGTATCTCCCCAGCTGGACACCGTCTCCGTGGGAACACACATTAGGCTCCCGACTGGCCTTGCGACATGTGGTAGTGTTGCGCATGTAACTGTAAGTGAAAGTGAGCGTAAAGGAAGACGATAGAACAAGGAAGAGAAAGAAGATACTGCAAGCGATACGTGGCCCGTTTGTGACGGTACTGCTCCAGCGTTCACGTGGTCTTGATCAGAGAAATAACTTGAAACTAATGATAAGAGCAGCCGGCCGCTAGACTTCTTCCAGACAGCGGCTGAATTCAACCTAGTTTTATGTCTAAGAGTCGAAACTTCGCCACTGTCAGGACTTGAACCTAGAACAATCTGCTCAAGGTCGCTGCAGAGGTGGTGGTATTGTTGTTTTGAGCTTAATTCATCCAGGTGTGTGTGTAATACGTGAAATTGGCAAGTGAATGTGAAATATGCATATAAATATAATCAATGTGCAAATAAACAAGAATAAATAGTGTCTATTAAAAATAAATTAAACTTAATAATAAATTAAACCTTGCAATATAAACAATCCTCTGTGTGAATAAAACAAATTTTTAATAATTTACGGTAATTATTTTTTCCTATTTTATTAACTTACTAGGCATTTTTCTATTTAATTTTTATCAGGTTACGAAAGAATTATGTGATGAAATCTTAAATTTCACAATAAAGGTTTCGTATTTTTCTCTTCCTGAGAAACAACTATTTCTCCCACTCGAATTATTCTGAAGTTTCTGCGGCAACTTCAGCTAACAGTCTCAAAAAAAAGAAACAATTCAATATTTTTCGCATTCGTTCGTAGCTAGAGAGTGAAAGAAAAATGTAACCTCGCCTGAGCAATTTTCGAGATCCAAATCTCTCCTTTGGAACAGGCGGTCTGATTTGAGACTCCGCCCTCCTTCGCTCTCGCAACATCGTCATTTGGTCGCCCACTTGCGCGGAACCTTGATGTGGCCGTCAAATTGTGGTCTGAATGCGAAACTATAAAATGTGTCTGAAACTATAAATGAACTCTCTGCGTTAAACGTGATTAAACATACTGTCCGGACTTGCTGCGTAAACATTATGTCCGGACAACGTTTGGACCTCAACTACCCGCCGTTAACGTCAGTGTTTAAAAACTAATTTATTTATTTTTTTACTGATAGTTTTGCTGTAACATTGATATTTTATTAATATACAAATGGATACTGCATAGAGGTAGTATTGTTCACTGTCTATCAACTATAGACATACTGCATAGAGAACGTACTGGATGCCAGTGCTCGTTTCTTGAGATGAATGGGAAGAGTTCTTCTGTCAGTGCTCTGCTGGCGTACGGAACTTTTCGGGCGTGGCTTAGGAGCAACGCAGCGGTCAACAAATGTCACCCAAATTGTTGCCTAGTGCATATGAGGAAAGGAGAGGCATATGACGAGACCGGTCAGCTATAGCTGTGCCACATAAGATAACTCAGCCCAACACCACCAATCTATCTTAAAATATTAAGATGTCTAATAAGAAAAATGCGTTTGCTATTTACATTATGTCATTATATAGAAGTCGTAATGTTTGATCATTATAATTGTGTAATATTTCTGTGATTGTGTTACGTATACAAAAGAAGAGATAACAGTACTGAGCTCGATACAAACATCACACTCGTACACCCTAGGAGAAAATATTTAAGCAATTAAAATTTCATGAATTTTTAAAATTATATTATTCTATTATGAATTTTCATTAGATACGGATTTCATTGAATGAACCATTCAGGTCTTCACCCAAAGCTATGGGAACTATTTAGCATTGTTGTATAGAATTACATTTATTTTCTAGAAACGAATCGTGTAGTTCTGGCATGGTTGCAAAATTGGAGGGTTGGTGATAACAATTTTCAGAGATGCGTAAATGACTGGAAGGCTGAACGTGTGACATGTATAACGAAAGTAATGGCGATGTCGACAAAGAAAGACAAGCACGTGACAACTAGACTCGTATCGCACACCTCGTGATCCCGAAGTACCACCAAACCGACCGCGCGGAACATAGTCATAAACACGGGCTCAATCGCATGTGAGGTCACGGCAGGCTACGGCCGGCGGGGAGACACTGGCCATGGACAGCGGCCTGGAGGGGGGAGTGAGCCCCGTGGAAGGGCGGACGCGATTCACCGAAGGGCGCACTGCGGGTGGGAGGGCGAGCTTAGGGCAGATCGAGGGGTGACCCCCTTGGAGTGATCGGGGGCGGGGGCGTGGCTGCGGGGAGGGGACGGCGGCGGCATATTTTTAACACCGCGGCGCCCGCGATACGGGCGCAAGGGGCCGCGATAAAATTCAATATAAAACGCGCCACCGCCTAGGCGCGCCTGATGGCCGCGGTTCACGACACGCGCGGATAAATCACGGCGGCGGCCGCCGATAGCCTTCTTCCCCGCCCCGGCCCGCCCCGCCCCTCCCTGCCCCGCCCCTGCCACTTTGCATACATCGCCGCGGCGCGTGGCGTTCCCGTCTTTGCCACTTGGGCGGCTCCCTTTTCCGTGCCGACGGACTTCTCGCTTTGTGAAGACGGGGTTTCGAAGCTGGTGGCAGTCTGTATGGATGTTGGTTGGTTGGTGATTCCGGGCGCGTCAACAGCTTAGGTCATTATTCCCACAAGTGTAGTGCATGTTATTCATCAGGAGATAGTGGTGATATTCCCCCGCTGAATGGTGAGATCCAGCGCCGACCAACCGTCGGCTAGCGGGTTTTTTTCCCCTGACCAGGACTCGCCCACCAGCGGGGCACCGCCTCAGCAGGGACAAGCTCTAAGCTCCCGGAATATGTGGTAGTGTAGAGCATGTTAATGAAAGAGTGTGTGTGTGTGTGTGTAAGGGAAGAGGATAGGACAAGGAAGAGGAAGGAAATATCGTTCACGGTCCGTGGCTCATGAGTTAGAGCACTGCTTCGGCATTCACCTGATGTTGATCGGAGGAACTTACGGAACACTACCGATCAGAACAGCAATGGAACAGCTACGGAACACTACCGATCTTACAGCATTCATAAATGCTAGAATTATCTTCCAGACAGCGACTGAAGACTTTCGACGCTGAACGACTTTCCACCTACCCGAAAAGCTAGTGTCAAAAATCTTGCCTTAGGTCCTCCCGGTCAGAGGTGCTGCTGTGATATCAATTGATCCACTGGTATACCGCTCCCGATGAATGGATGTTACTTTGATCGATCTCACAGATGTATGTTGTTGGGCTGCAAGCACGTGTTACATTTATTGGCGAAACCTTTTGCACCAATGTTTAACGGGTTGGTGGAAACCAATTTTGAACCAAAATTCTGAACAGAATGTCTAATTGAATGGTGATAATTATACATTTTATTAATAACTTGGAGTAACCCGTCATAAATGACGGGAAAAAATTGAGTTCTCGCACTTAAAATTAATAAAAAACATATTTAAAACATTCATTGCCGGTTTTACTTTCATTTTAAGATTTTATTTATTATATTTTTTCCATCAAATTGCCCTAAGAAACATTCTTATTAACAAACACTTTTTAGGCTTGTGGAGAGCTATCTGGAGTTCATGGTAGAGAAGGTTGGGTTCTTGTAAAAACACAAGCCCATGTCCGAATATTGAACACCTCCTTAGAAAGAGAGTTGCAAATAGAAATAATTTAGGGAAGCATGCTGGTGTTGCTGTATTTTGTAAATCTAACAATCTCCAAACTCACTCCAATCATCTCACCCGTTACCTCAACCTCATTACATATACCAAATTACTCGCTACGGAAACTATCTAATCGATCCGTCCGATTAGGACCTAATTTTTCTGCGATTTTGTACCTGGATACTTCCTACCAGAAAAACCTTTATTGATAGCATAACCGGAAACCGTCAGTAGTAATATGCCAAAAACACAGATTTCTATATTCCTCCGATTGCTTAATCATTACAATAGTTTCGGGGATTCGGGAATTTACATTACAGATTTCAAAGAAGAAGGAATGTTTTATTACTATTTTATGAAACTGAATTTGTGGCGTCATTGCTGGCCAACGTTATTTAAATGCGTTTCTTAGATTCTGCCTCTGACTTGTGATCTTTTCTAGATGTTATGTATAGTTTCGATTATTGCTCTACTATATTGTAGAAATCCTTTTATGCAATGCAT